>JAVTVY010028305.1:0-113795 GCA_036873755.1 Hanleya hanleyi
ATGAATCCTCCTTTCTGTAAAACCTTTTTCTTTTTCTGCTGTCCGACGGACTTTTTGCCAATGTTCTGAGACCTGTTTTATAGCGCATCAGTTTTCCCCTCTGAAGGTTAGTCAGAGTGACGTTCCCTTTTAAGATGTTGGAAGCACATTCACATAGGCAATTAATAAGCTCCTTATTGGCACCTCTAATGATAATTTTTGTTAAATCTGGATTGGCCCTGGACAGCACTTTCAGTGCTGGTGCGTGTTTGCGCAGTCTCGATGACATGACGGGAAATATTAAATTGATAGCGTTCACTCCACGCCAGGTTGTTTTATACTTTACTCATGTATGCGTATTGTATCTCTCCAGGAAATATGTGACTTCTCAGCCTTAAATGCTCCGGTGTTTCCTGTTTCAAGTCTATGAGGAGATAACCGTACGGTTCACCAGTAGCATCTTGGAAGGCTTCACGAAAAAATTTCGTTTTTCCGGGATACATCTGTTTAGCTATTGCTGAAATCTGCGAACCATCTCTAGGATTTTTAAACACCACCATGTAATGCGTATTCAAGCTGATGGTGCGATGCTCCTTACTCTTGTGGAAGAGATTCTGTACGATGTAAATGATGCTTACGTTGCGATGATGACTTCCTTTCGTAAACAGTTTAGTCACTTTATCGTCAGCCTCGGACATGAGATCATCAATCACGAGTAGAGTGTTTTTGGCGGGGTCGAGGTCGGCCGGCTGTGGGAGCCCTTCGTAAAATGTCACGTCATGAATATTTTCATATAGAGATTGCCATTCTCCGTAACACCACACAACGGTGTCTATAGACGGATTAATGATTTCAGAGGAATGTTGTATTACTCGAGAAACGAAATAACTTTTTCCACTTCCTGTAGGCCCCGATACCATACACGTAAAAGGATGTTTCCAACGTGTGTCCATACCGATTTACCCGGTGCGGAGTGTGAAGCGAAGGATTGTACGAGGTGTTTATAGTGAGACCATATTTCCAGTGATACTTCTTCGGGAAGGCTGGCGCATACATCATGCGTGTACAATTTCAAGATTTTGAATCTCCTCGCGTGATAGACGTGGTCATTGAATAAACTTTCTGTAACCTTTTTGTAGGCATGGAGGGATGCTACCGCTCCGATCATGTCTTGCCAGGACTGTGAATTTCTCGATTCGTGTACCCGCCGGTCGCTCATTTCGACTGATGAATCCCCCTGACCAGTTGATCTATCAAAGTGAATTTTCTTTTAAATTCCTCCCACTGCTCCGATTCCAGCCATATTCCTTTTATAGTAGCTTTGTTGTTGAGAAATTGACGAATGTCTACAATTACACGTCCTTCGTACACACAGGTGCTAGCTCGGACTTTACTACCAAGAGGGATCTGCGCGAAAGGTGGGCATTGTGTACCGTTCAAGCCTTTTACCCCCGTCCTGGAGTTGGTTTCATTAGAATTACTGTTCACCCACCCTCGCGAAAAATTAGCGTACAGCCCACTGAAGACGCTAGTTATGACGCAAAAGGCGACGAAAGTAGCGACGGCAGCCCCCTTGCTGGCTATGAGTTTTCTCCTTTCTGCGTCCCTCACTGCTGATATGTTAGAGTCGACTGAATATTACACGGATGTAACAATTCATTATAACCTTTTTATCTGTGAAGCGGTGACCCAAGAGTTTAAGGAAGACGGCCAGCCTTTCCATTTCACTAAGTAGGCCATCTTCCCTCCTCGTTTCTTCGTCTGTAGAACTTTTTCAATCTGATAATAGGCATCTTTACCCTTCGTCACCAGTTGAAGTTCGTAATCATAGAAAGTCCCCAAAATGTCTTCCCCATTAAGATCTTCTAACTTGTAAACGACCGGGGTTCGGTGAATAACTCTTTTGATGATAAAGATTTCTTCCGTCCAGTTCGGCATATACCCCTTTTCAAAGCGCATTTTAATTTTGCTTATTCTGACCCTCTGTCCTTGTTTAAATTTTAACTTTCGTGATTGTGCAGTTTCCCCTTTTCCGTATAATGTTTGCCGTACAATATGCTCATTCTCTGCGTTGACCTGTGACGGAGCCATGCCAATACTCCGGTGAAATGCACGATTATACCCCTGCATCAATTTGGGCAAGACATCGATATACCGACGAGTATTCGTAGCCGTGAAATACTTATACTGATGTCCTTTGAGGGTTCTATTAAAACGCTCAATAACGGAGGCGTGGGTTTGATTAAAGGTGTGGAAAAAGTGGACACCTTCCAATTTAAGAAATGTTTGAACCTTCGCGTTCAGAAATTCTGTGCCTTCGTCTGTTTGCAAGGTAGCCGGCTTTCGGCCGCTCTTGAATATGATCTTGAATGCCTTAACCAAGTTTTCTCCCGTTTTTCGCTCGAGAGGTATAGCCCAAGCGTACTTGGAGAAAACATCTATACACGTGAGAAGATATCTACTGTTATCATTTTCTTTGCTCAGGGACGGAAGGTCTACTAAATCGGCTTGCCATTGCTGATCTATGCCCCCTACAATTACTCGGTTTCTGTGAAATGTATTCCGAGCAGCTCGATGAAGTGTGTAAGTATCTTGCTCTTGTAACCATTCACGAATTTGTTTGTAAGTGATACCCCGCTGTTTAGAGGGAGCAGCTTTGTATAAGGTATTTACACCGCTAAAGGCAGCCCCTCCAGAAGGATCATAATAAAGTTTCTTCAGCAAAGATTTAACTCTCGAATGCATGTCCTCCTCTACCCACTGCAAACGCTGTAATGACACGATTAAGTAACATGTGGAGACTAAAAGAGCAGTAAAAGTCTTTCGTGAATGATTAAACGGTTTAATAAACATACATTGAAAGGATATACATTGAACAGATATGACTTACATTGTTTAAAAAGTACATGTAAACGTGTCATGTGAGAAAAGCAGTTTCCTTATTGTCATTCGGCAGCTGAAAAGTTCAACTTGTTTGCAAGCTCTTGTTTCCACTCCTGGTTTCGAAGAAGTCCATCTCGCCATTCCTTAGACTCGTATTTCAGCATGTAGATAGGGGTACTGGATTGTGGTCCTGCCTTTTCAACACGGGATTTGAAATCGGCCAGGATTCCGTCCCCATCCGCCCGTTCAAGGGCCAATTCGAGAAAGTCAAAGACGTGATCGCTGTACGGAAGCATAAGGCAACTGTGTCTTCGTTGACTAGGATGGTCTACAGAACACCCCATACAGAATTGCTGAATCAGAGAGCCTATGATGTCCCTTACGGCTTCACAGTAGCAGTCCAGAAAAGTCTCGTGCAGAAATAACACATTGCTGTTGGCGCTGAAGTCAAACGGGGTGCGTGGTGGTTCCCCTTTTGCGAGTGTTTTGTCAATGCCGGGGATGTAAGTCTTCAAATTTTTCCACATGTCAGGGTCGAGACAAAATCCAATTTTCGTTGGATAGAGTTTATCTTGAGACTTTTCACACACTTTCCAACGGCGGAGGTGGATACGTCCTTTGCCCTGGTAGAAACTGTAGCTCAAGTACACTGAAGTGGGGGTATTGTTAGACATACTTTCTTCCATAGTGTTTATGCAGTCTTTGAGTTTTCCCCATCCCTCGACTGTTAGCCGGAGAAACTTCGGTGCCTGATTCGGATCACAGTCGGGCACTGTCACATTCTCTACAAAATCCACGTATTTTTCATGGTTGCGTTCTATGGAGCATTTCACAAAGACATCACTCGCTAAATCATACATGATGTCGATGTCGTCGTCGCCAAGATGAAGTTAGGAATGTCAGATACTGGACTGAGAATGAAAAAGATGCTTTCCCTTAAATAGTTGAACACTGGAGTGGCGTTAAACTGTATTCCACACGTTCGAACATGTCTATTTCGTCAGAGCTAGAAATAAACATATGAGGCAATATCGGAAAACCCCAGTTTCAAGATCGGACATGGGTGTGACGTCAGAGCTAAAAATAAGCGTATGTGCCAATGGCAGGGGAAACCCTGTTTCAAGTTCGAACACGTCTATCATGTGTTCGTTCTCATAAGCCGTACATATGTCTTGGAGAGTTCGCGTTACAAAGAAGTACACTACTTCTCTAAGTTAATATACGGCACTGTGAAGCATCTCTTCAGCTTCCACATTCGTTTTACGAGTACACGAAGGTTAGATTTCCACTCCTCCGTCTTCAGGTGATTTTCTCGCCATTCTGGATTCTGGTATTCCGATAACCACGGTAAGTCCACCACTTCTCCGTCTTTTCCTATGTCTCTCAACCACTCATCTACAGCTTCCTCTTCATCGAGACATTCTATGGCCATGGCAAGGAAGACAGAAACTCGGTCGCCGATATCTAATCCTGTATTGTACTTCTCTTCCATTTGCTCCATAATAGGGATGAGATGCACAGCATATATCATGGATAATCTATTCAACAAGTGTATACGCTGTCCTTCATCAAAGGGGCCGGGTTGGGTGATCAACTGGACGATGTGGTTATTCCCCGTCTCTTCCAATACAGCAATGAATGTCCTGATGGCCCGTGGACCTCTTTTCGATATTTCTTCCAATAAAGCCTCACCCCGGTCTTCCGCGGTAAATATATCATTAACGTAGTTTAACCGGGACTTAGTTAATGTTCTCTTTTGCTTCAATAATTTAAATACTCTTTCTAGATTCTCTATACGCCCGGACATATGTTTTCTATATACACTCAAAGCTACCTTATACATGAGATCCATGCTGTATACTGGTTCTAGTGGATAAACCGAAATTAAATATATATAAAGAGGAGAGGGAAAACCCAGGAAGTTTATTTTCGTATTTGATGTAACATTTTCATGCCTGGACACGTCTGCGTGACGTCAGTGCTTTTAATATTTACTTCGCAACAATTTACACCCCCCCCCCTACTTTTCCCTCTCATAATTCGAATTCGACTTTCATATTTCCTCATATTATTAGTCCAATAATTTGTCAACACCCCATATGACATTAATATTCATGTGCACACGTCAGAAAGATGGATGTAGGCGGATGACATAACGACTACATCGAATGTCTGCTCTCTATGGTGGCTTCATCTAAGACGAGTCGGAGAAAACCAGGTCACTATACTTTGACCTCTCTGTACTCAAGCCCAGACACGCTCGTGTGACGTCATGGTATCACATTACGATATCCACTTTTCGCTAAGTGCACTTGGTGTCGGATTACGAGGTCATTTAGAGATGCCATACTACTTGCATTGAAGCTTTTGACACCCGCACTTAAAGCGTTTAAGCGTTTTTGACGCTGAACGTTGACGGGCATGTGAACGCTCCAACGATCCAGGTCCCAAAAATAGAGAATGAAGATTGGACCTAAAGCGTTGAAGCAGTCAGACGTCTGGCATCAAACGTGACGTTTGTGTGCTTGTTTGAAATGGTGGTTTACGGAACGCTGGCCATATACGGATTTCGCGGCCCATCACCGCGATGCTTACTCTTATTGGTATTAAATCTTTGTTGGTATCTTTATGAATACTATATTTCAAATCAATAACAAATAGCGGTTGTGTGCATGAATGCTGTTCGCTTTTGTAGCGCTCTAAACATCTATTTTTAGAAATGAGAAAATATAAGACTGCGTCCTGATTGGCTCAGGCCTCAATGCCAATAACCAATGACAACTGCAGGATGCCACCTATCCAGACCTGTCTGGTGCATCTTCACAAGTCCAGGTAAATCGTGAATCCTCGCACAGGGTTTACCCGGACATTTTTGGTGATTCGAGTGAGTTTTTGAGTCCTTGCCTCAATCTCGAACATTTCATCACCCGAGGTTATTTTGAATTAGCATGTCGGTATCCCAAGCCGGCGGTTTTTGCTTTGACTCTCAATCACGATTTCAGCTTGACATCAAAGTTATGCCAGCGATGTCACATCTCAAACATTGCAGCTAGTGGTTTGGCGTGAGCTTGCTGAGCCTGTTCAATAATTGGTTTGATTTAGAGGATACCCCTCGATCCTTGTTTTATCCAGAACTACCGTGGGCAACTAACCAAGGCAATGCAAAGGTACCCTAACAAATCGATCAATACACTGGCTCCCGAGGATGGCCTGGTGGGCTACATGCCTCTCACGCTCCACACCTCTTATACGACACGATATGCGTTTTCTATTCTACTCGTCATACCGGAAGTGACATCATAACCCGTCCACGTGCGAACTTAACATTGATACGTCAAAGTTAAAATCAAAAAACGAGAAACGGACAAGTCGAGGCAATTTACAATATTTGATTTTCATTTTTGCGTCAAGCAAAACGAAAAACGAAAATTGAAAATTGACTGTCAAATATCAATTTTCGTTTTTTGTTTTTGTAATCCCTGAATCAAAAATTGAAAATTGACGGTCAAATTTCAATTTTTGATTTTAAGATCACAAAAACAAAAAACGAAAATTGAAAATTGACGGTAAAATTTCAATTTTTGATTTTGAGATTACAGAAACAAACATGAATTGCAGGCAAGCACCTAAGAGGTGCGTGGAACCCTCAGCCTGTTTTTTTTTTAGTCAAATAGGATCAGGGCTGCATCTAGAGCGAATTTAGTTCCAGAAAACGTATGGGTGCCCAAAACTCAAATGAAACAAAAAATGAAGAAAGTGTTGTTGTTCAATTTGAAAGGAAATACTCCAAGAAAAAGCTTCTGGGAGCCTCAATATCGATCTGATTGCATAGAGGGTATTGAATTTCATGTTAATAAACCTCTGTTTTGTGATTGATCACAGGCTCTTTGCGCCGAAATTCACTAAAAAAATTGGACCCTCAATAATGAATTACGAAAAGGAACTGGGAGTTTGGGATCGGAACATGCAAAAAATCCCTGAATACAGCCCTGCGGATACAGTTTGTGTGATTTCTGTACCGTATATAATAGACTTTGTTTTCACATGAGTGGTGTGCTGGGATTACAGCATGCAAGAAAGTGTAGCTTTATCAGTGTTTTTAGTGTCAGCAATTTATGCATTGCACAAGTGTGATAACAAGTTAATGGCATAGAAACACTCCGATTGACACTGGCCCACCATTATCATTCTTTGGGGAGTAGGGGGGAGTAGGGGGGGCATAAGCTCCAGGTATGCAAACTGGTTCAAAATTGCCCAGTGTCAGGCTAAAATGGGCTCTCCTAATCACTCATTTTTAATAATTTCCAAGGTACATACATGTACAGTAAGATGTTTGGTGACAGAAATTGAAGCATTATGTTGTACCAGTTAAATGTGTGGACACAAATATGGCATGCAAAAGTTTTAGGATAAATCATATCATGTGGAATAGAATGATTCAACAGCAAAATCGAAGTAAAATGTTGTCCTTCACTTAAACCCCCCACCGGTTATTTCCTCTTGTCCTTCTGAAATAAATAATGTCACCAACCTGTTAGTTATTTTACTATGAAGAAATACATTTTAGGTAATTCAGCATGTGTGTGTGTGAAAAAACAATGTACACTGCATCTCATACATATCACATGAGGCTGACAAGCTGTGGATAGGAAAAAGTCCCAAACTTTAACATTTGGTGCCCTAGGGGTGGGGAAATCCTCCCGAGGGTGGTGTATAGGTTGAACAAGTGTAGCATCATGTAAGCTCCCAGAATATATGGGAATTGTTGGGGAGGTTTCCATCCAGTGATTTTCTTGAATCTTGAAATGGACCAGGCTTTCTTGTATCAGGGAACCTTCAAAAGTCACAATGAAACATGCAACCAAGGGTTCCCGATGGGCATAGATCACAGTGCAAAAGCTAAGCCATCAATAAATAATAAATAAAAAAATAATTAAAAATCAGGAAATCATCATAGCCATCTGAAAATCTAATCATTTTATCGGTCAACATTCAGCAAGCTCTCACCAAAGTTTGGTCAGGCCCGACTTGATAGATCTGTAGATATTCAGCGGACAAGAAAATGTTGATGGGCATAGATAACAGTGCAAAATCTGAACCATCAATAAATAATTAAAAAAAAATAATTAAAAATCATGAAATCATCATAGCCATCTGAAAATCTAATCATTTCATCAGTCAACATTCAGGAAGCTCTCACCAAAGTTTGGTCAGGCCCGACTTCATAGATCAGCAGATATTCAGCGGACAAGAAAATGTTGACGGACGGACACCAGGACGGACGAACGGACGGACGTACTGGGCTGAGGGGTAAAAACGAAAATTGAAAATTGACGGTCAAATTTCAATTTTTGATTTTGAGATTACAGAAACAAAAAACGAAAATTGAAAATTGACGGTCAAATTTCAATTTTTGATTTTGAGAAACCAAAAACGAAAAGCGAAAATTGAACTGTGCAAGGTTACACGGACCCTGATTCATTATTTCCTAAGAGGAGAGCTCAGTTTCGTGAGCTCAAAAGTGACACATGACTGGCGGGGGTTTTTTTTAGAATGTGTTCGCTTATTAGCACTGAAGCGTGAACATGTCGAGTATATGCAAGATGTCTGAAAATGTTCTCTCTTAACGATAATCTGGTCAGATATCTGTATGTATACAAAACAAGAAACATAGCTTCTCACATCATCCAAGGCCCAGCCAAGGGTATCAGTGAACCCGTTTACCTTGATAATTATGAAGCCGACAGGCTGTGAGAATCCGTCATGAACAGGATGGTTTGACTGTTTTGCACGTCCAGATCAGTCCCTTTTTGATCGTATTAGTCTGTGGGCTTATGTAAAAAAAGCAAAATTTTGGGTAGATTCTTGGCACCAATGTTTAAGCACACCTAGAAAAATGGGTGCCAGTTTTTGCATTAACATTTAGGGCCTCCATTTTGAATTTCAAAATGGCCGCCTTTTTTTAGCCGATCTGTATGATTTTTTGTTATTCAACATTATTTTAAACATGTAATCGAAATGTGCGCAAATAGTTTGGGTTTGAAATGCATTACAGTTGAGACAACTGTTCATCTGAACTCGTTTGCATGGATATTAACCTGTTTTCGACGTTATTATCAAGAAATATTGGTATGAATGTGCAACTTCTTACTGTAGTCCGTGAGCTACTAGGGCTCACCTTGCATCCCCCACTACAGACCGAAACTATGTTTTTTATGTGCTTTAGGACATGTCAAATAAGAAACAATTTGTTAACAGTCGATAAACTGGGACTCACTACCCTTTTAATCACTTCGAAATTACTCCTGTGTTAATAAGTACAATTTTTGTGACAATAGGGGGTAGGGTTACAAGAATAGTCTTATCTTCCATAATTATTATCCAATCTTTATAATGTTGGCCGCATATTATTCAGCATTGCTTGCTGCATCGAATATTTACAAGATAATATCACTATTTGTTGGGTATGACGTCACACAGGGACCATACATACAAAAGCAGGAGTAGTAGCGAAAGCTGGCGTTTTGGGGTGCGTGAGGGTGTGCTTGAGCGATTGAGGGACCATTCTTGGTTCGAATGCGTCGGGTGAGGTGTCAAAGTGAAACCCTCGGTATGTAGACCACGGCTTGAGGGATCTCCACATGATCTGTGATGTCATTGGTGACATCAGTAGGAGTAGTAGACAAAGTAGGCATTTTGAGGATGCGGAGGAAGGTTTTTGGGGTAGAGATAGACCATCTGTGGTCTAAATGGACCGTGTGGGGTGTCATCTTGTAACTCTCTGCATGTAGATGCAGAGGGACACCCCACACGGTCCATTTAGCCCACGGATGGTCCATCTCTACCCCAAAAACCTTCCTCAAAATGCCTACTTTGTCTACTACTCCTACTGATGACGTCACCAATGACATCACAGATCATGTGGAGATCCCTCAAGTCGTGGTCTACATAACGAGGGCTTCACTTTGACACCTCACCCGACGCATTCGAACCAAGAATGGTCCCTCAATCGCTCAAGCACACCCTCACGCATCCCAAAACGCCCGCTTTCGCTACTACTGCTACTTTTGTATGCATGGTCCCTGTGTGATGTCATACCCAACAAATAGTGATATTATCTTGTAAATATTCGATGCAGCAATCAATGCTGAATAATATGTGGCCCACATTATAAAGATTGGATAATAATTATGGAAGATAAGACTATTCTTGTAACCCTACCCCCTTGTAACCCTCGACTGTTAACAAATTGTTTCTTATTTGACATGTCCTAAAGCACATAAAAAACATAGTTTCGGTCTGTAGTGGGGGGGAGGGGGTGCAAGGTGAGCCCCAGTAGCTCACGGACTACTGGTATATGACAAATATTTTCTGCTCACAGTATGTAATAATGCATATCCACTGTGAACCAAATAAATTCCATGAAAATCAGAGCTTCTGAGCTAGTTCACCAGGGCGTTGAAGCGTTAAGCTGGGCGTTGACGGGCGTTGAGACGGGCGTTAAGGCGTAACGACGGGCTTTGACGGGCGTCGCTGCATTTCGATGAATTGGTGTCAATCCATGGAAATCAGAGCTTCTGAGCTAATTCACCAGGGCGTTGAAGCGTTAAGCTAGGCGTTGACGGGCGTTACTGTCTATAAAAGCGAGCGTATTTCCAAAAACACGCACAGTCGACGTTCAACCGTCAACATGACTTATACTTGCTCTGAGTGCGAACGCACGTTCACCAGACATTACGATATGATGCGACACCAGAACAATATACATGGGATTGAAGACTCCGAGGAGTCCGTTGAGGGGGATGCTGATACAGAGACTGCTGAGTGTATCGACTGATACCGAAACAGAGATTGCTGAGAGTCTATCTAGTGATACGGAGAGCTTGACCTCAGATAGTCAGCATACGTCCGTGGAAAGTGAGGCAGAACCTACCTTCTGGGATCGTATTGTGACCGCAGCTATCAATACTTACGCTGCAGCGATCGAGGACGCCGGAGAGGATAATTTACAACAGACGTACACCCAAATGCGCCCCCGCACCAGGAAAACAGCCATGGCGATCTATGAACAGTATACCTTACTACCGCTTGAAATGAAAGGCGACCCCACGCACAGGTCCATCATGAAGGCCAAGCGTCACTTGGAAGAGGCTATGGGGCTACCACCCACCGTGGCCCTGGAAAATGCGATCAGAATGCGCAAACAACTGTTTCAGGACATGCTGCCCGAAGAATATCCAGGCCTGTCCGACGATGATTAGAATAAACGGTTCAGAGCGAACATGGCCGAAGATGGAACTTGCTGAAATGGCGACTTCTGATTGGACAAGACTACATCTAACGGACAGGAACGAATATGATAGATGCAAATGTTGGCCTCTGATTGGGCAAGAGTCTTTTTGAGTTGTAAACATACCCAACGCGGCTCCCCCAGCGTGGGTATGATGTAACATTGGGGAAAATAAACTATATGAAAAAACTTCTTGTTGTTGTTGTTCTCTCATGTGTCATCCTTGTTTTTGTTGTTGTTGTTCTCTCTCCGGTCTATATCATGGCGTCAAGGCGTTATGTTAGAGCGTTAAGGCATAACTACAAGCGTTGACGGGCGTCACTGCATTTCGAAGAATTAGTGACAATTACATGGAATATCTAGAAAATCAGAATTTCTGAGCTATTTCACCAGGGCGTTGAAGCGTTAAGCTTGGCGTTGGCGGGCGTTGCTACAATATGACACCTCATACGACGCATTCGGACCAAGGATGGTCCCTCTCTACACCAAATACCTTCCTTTCACTGCCCCAAAATGTCCACTTTGGCTACTACTCGTACTGATGACGTCACCAATGACGTCACAGATGACGTGAACATCCCTCAAATTGGGGTCTACACCCCAAGAGCTACAAAATGACACCTCACACGACGCATTCGGACCAAGGATGGTCCCTCTCTACACCAAATACCTTCCTTCACTGCCCCAAAATGGCCACTTTACTTACTACAACCAACTGCGCATGCGCAGATTGACGCGACTTGCATTTGAAAACACACCATTCTGACTCTAACCCACACAAGCTTCACTTTGACACCTTCCACGACCCATTCGGACCCATAGCGGTCATCTCTACCCCAAACACACACCCACATACCCCCCAAAATGCCTGCTTTCTATACTACGGCCAGACTGCGCATGCGCAGAATGACCATATTTCTACCCCACATCCACGCCACCAGATGCTCCATTACATAGGCTTCACATGGATACCTCACACGACCCATTCGAACCGTGAATAGCCCATCTCTAACCCAAACACACTCACACACACCCCCAAAAATGCCTGCTTTCTATACTACGGCCAGGCTGCGCATGCGCAGAATCACCCTATTTCTACCCCACATCCACGCCATCAGATGCTCCATTACATAGGCTTCACATTGATACCTCACACGACCCATTCGAACCGTGAATAGCCCATCTCTAACCCAAACACACCCACACACCCCCAAAAATGCCTGCTTTCTATACTACGGCCAGGCTGCGCATGCGCCGATTATTGACAACGTACGAATTATTAGTGTAGTCAAGTGCTCCTGCATGAGAGCTTCAAAATAAGACCTCATATGACACCATTGGACCACCAGGGACTCACCTAGACTCCAACACGTCCACCCAGTATGGATTTATACATACATTGGGCTTATACCCCAGTATATGGGTCTATATGGGGCTATAGACAGACCTCAAACTTTTTTCAAAAATTTCACCGTTTCGTGCCGGGACACTTCCTATCATGTTTGTCTTGACGAGACAAAACAAATCAAAACAACCATACCGCAAATGTCTAGAAGTACGTTTCCCAGTGAGACAAACATTGGTCCTATACCCCTAGTATGAGGCTACGTAAACAAATCCTGAAATCTGGTGACCATCTTGGATTTTTGCTAATTTAGAGTATTTATAGTGTTCTTATTTTGTTTCCAATGAATGGTTGGCCCCTTTATAAGAGTTTAGATAAAATGAAACAAATATTGGATGCCATTTGAATGAATAATTGGCAATTATGTTTAAAAAATGATTTTCGATGATGGCCATTTTGAAATTCAAAATGGAGGTCCCAAATGTTAATGCAAAAACTGGCACCCATTCTTTTCTTAATCAGCGAACTTTCTAGATGTGTTTAGACATGAGTGCCAAGAATCTACCCGAAAAAATGACAAATCTGGAAAATATTACGTAAGCCCATAGACTATATGGCGTTACTCCCACTGGCAGTCCGCCTTCAGGAAATTGTACAGACTTCAAATGCGTGCGCTTTGTCCCAAAAATACCTCACGCAGTGGAGCAGACGTGTTAATTCGCCTTCAACAATATCCAGGTGCTGGTCTTCCAAATTAAAAGTCTTTTACCAAGTGCACAGATTACACTAATTTCCTTGGTTTCTTTATCGTAAAATCAGGGCGTCTTGTAATATTGCCCTAGCCTGCGAATACTTCGTTCTGATCAGTACTTAGACTCGTGCGCTGTTTTCTCATCTCCGGGTCGTGAACTTAGGTGATTAACATTGATGTATTCGCCGGAGAGGATTCTACTAAGCTTCATCCGTCAAAAACGATAGCAAAACGATAGACTATACAGCAATTTTCAAGGGGAACTAACTTGACGGTGTATAATAAATGGGATGGGATGGAGGCACCTGCAAGATTTGCTCCAGATGGTGAGAGTGATAGCGAGGAAGACAGATAAACTCGCTGATACGAAAGCTTATGGCAGAGTAAACGACAAAAGGAAGCAGCAGACGAATTAAGCGAAATGGCCAATGATGATTACATTCAAATGATGGAAAAGACGCTACTCATGCGAGCCCTTTCCTAATTTACAAAGCTATAAAATAGTAAATTCACAACGGAAATTTGAAAAAAGAGACAGTGAAAATAATAGAAAATGCCATTGAGCTATTTAGCTGAGGAAACCGAGAAAAAAAATCGAAGACTTCAAAGAACACCGGAAATGGTAAAGAAAATTATAATATATAGATGCATTATAAATATCAAATATCTTAGTAAAATCAATCAATTGTACGAATTGATAGTGATTCATGAATTAAACCATTACTTAGTAGAAATTGTAAACGCGGAAATTCTTTAATGGACGACGACTGAATATTGTGATGACAGATCAGCTCAAACAACTCATTTGATGTTAATGGAAGAGCATCATGGACGTTTGATCCGGGCAGCTATACCGGAGGTAACATCCATTCACAGAATAATATTTCTACACCATAAGTGTTACGTTCACAAGTGAATAATATCGTATAAAGCCACAGAATTTAATTTGTTACACAAAACATACATATTTGTTATTTCTCAATAACTTTGTTTAAGAAATACAACGGTGACTAACGAGAGATCCTGAAGGATCTTGGCGCCCACCATTGTCTGATAATTGTAAGCTAATGACAAGATGATCTTTTTGTCCATTGTTACTAAGAACAAACAATTGATTTGTAATTTTGTTTGCAGAATTTCGAATTTGAGCGAAAAAGATCGAAAAAGGGACACTGGAAAACACCAAGATATTATCTATCTAAGGTTCAGGAGTTTCAAGATTTCTAGAAACTGTACTTGATTTCGGTCGTTATAGTACAAGTGAAATGAGTAAAGTTAGTCTGAAAGTGAATGTCCGGAGGATCCTTCGTCTTTGTTTTGTAGTTTTTTTTTGTGTTTTTTGCACGTGTCATCATTGGGTACTGGAAGCGAAGACTAATCTCTTTGACACTTTGTCATGAGCCCTGATTATCTCCCTTGGATCGAAACGCAGTAGTCTACAGTTGTCGAGTTGTGACGTTGTTTCACAAGAGTGACGTCCCTTCGGCAGACAAAACGGTGGGGCAGTTCACTTGCAACGGCATGGACTAAAGTAAACTGATTTAAAATTTGAAGAAATACATCTTAATTCGGAATCATTTGAACTCCTTGATATAGAAGGTGAAAGTTTGCATATTCTCTATAGTCAATATATAGAATATGCCCCATCGTATGATAAGCCGCCTCGGAAATACAGTATTAATTTGAAGCGTAACTTGGATTTTCAAATCGGACCAAAAAGGTATCTTGCACAACTGGACCACAAGGGGAACCTGTATACCAAATTTGAGAAAGATCCATGAAGTAGTTCCTGAGAAATCGCGGTAACAAATTTTCATGGGGAAATCCAAGATGGCCGCCTTTTGGCCATATTGGATTTTCGAATCGGACCAAAAAAGGTATCTTGCACAACTAGACCCCAAGGGGAACCGATGTACCAAATTTGAGAAAGATCCATGAGGTACTTCCTGAGGAATTAAGATAACAAAGTTTCATGGGGCAATCGAAGATGGCCGCCTGGAGGCCATATTGGATTTTCGAATCAGACCAGAAAGGATATCTTGCACAACTAGACACCAGGGGGAACCTGTGTACCAAATTTGAAAAAGATCCATGCAATAGTTCCTGAGAAATCGCAATAACAAAGTCTCATGGGAAAATCCAAGATGGCCACCTGGTGGCCATATTGGATTTTGGAATCGGACCAGAAAAGCTACCTTGCACAACTAGACCACAAGAGAAACCTGTCTACCAAATTTGACAAAGATCCATGCATCAGTTCCTGAGAATTCAAGACAAAAAAAAATTATGGGGAAAATCAAAATGGCCGCCTGGTGGCCATATTGGATTTTCGAATCGGACCGAAAAAAGTATCTTGCACAACTGGACCACAAGGGGAACCTGTGTACCAAATTTGAGAGAGATCCATGCACTACTTCCTGAGAAATCACGATAAAGTTTCATGGGGAAAACTAAGATGGCTGCCTGGTGGCCATATTGGATTTTCAAATCGGACCGAAAAAGGTATTCTTGCACAACTAGACCCCAAGGGAAAACTGTGTACCAAATTTGAGAAAGATCCATGAAATGCAAGATGGCTGCCTGGTGGCCATATTGAATTTTCGAATCGGACCAGAAAAGGTATCTTGCACAACTAGACCCCAAGGGGAACCTGTGTACCAAATTTGAGAAAGATCCATGCAGTATTTCCTGAGAATTCACGATAACAAAGTTTCATCGGGAAATCCAAGATGGCTACCTGGTAGCCATATTGGATTTTCGAATCGGACCAGAAAAAGAATCTTGCACAACTAGACCCCAAGGGGAACCTGTGTACCAAATTTGAGAAAGATCCATGCAGTAGTTCCTGAGAAATCGCGATAACAAAGTTTCATGGAGAAATCCAAGATGGCCACCTTGTGGCCATATTGGATTTTCGAATCGGACCAAAAAAGGTATCTTGCACAACGAGACCCCAAGGGGAACCTGTGTACCAAATTTGAGAAAGATCCATGAAGTAGTTCCTGAGAAATCGCGGTAACAAAGTTTCATGGGGAAATCCAAGATGGCCGCCTTGTGGCCATACTGGATTTCCGAATCGGACCAAAAAAGGTATCTTGCACAACTAGACCCCAAGGGGAGCCAGTGTACCAAATTTGAGAAAGATCCATGAAGTAGTTCCTGAGAAATCGCGGTAACAAATTTTCATGGGGAAATCCAAGATGGCCGCCTTGTGGCCATATTCGATTTTCGAATCGGACCAAAAAAGGTATCTTGCACAACTAGACCCCAAGGGGAACCTGTGTACCAAATTTGAGAGAGATCCATGAAGTAGTTCCAGAGAAATCGCGGTAACAAGAATTGTTTACGGACGGACTGACGACGGACGGACGGACGACGGACGGACGACGGACCACGGACGAAAAGTGATTTGAACAGCCCACCATCTGGTGATGGTGGGCTAATAAAATATGATAGATTCCAGACAGTTATTTAATTTTATAAGGCTATTTTAACTTTTCAGAATTAGTTCAGAGTTATCGCTATATTCCTCATTTGGCGTTAAGGGGATTTCTGACCTTTCGCATGCAAAAATGTTTACGGTAAACCCCATTAAATAACAGTCTGATATTGAAATAGCACTTGAAAAAAGCATATCTAAAAAAATAGAGACATTTCCACAGCGCGATCTTTTTACTGAAGCTATATTCGTGCCAATGATAAAAATAACATGGATTTCAACAGGATTTTAATGTACAATCTTACAAATATAGAACATTCAATTTCTTTGTTTATATTTTCACCACATTAGTTAATTTAGAGACAGAAAAGGGGGCCGGGCCGAGTAGTAGTATAAGTGGATTTAAAGTCATATTTTGCCGGGGGAGGTAACTCTTGATTCCGATAGGGGGCGCCACCAGCTCAAGGTTATAGATTGCATCAGCATTGGCTGTGTGCCAAGTTTTGACCACTATAGGTCTTGCAACCTTTGACCTTGTATTCCTCCGCGGTGATGCTCATGTCTGGCGGTGATGCGGTCGCGGAAAAAAGCTTCCGCGGAGAAAAGTAGTCCCCAGACTTCAAATACGCTGCATGGTCCGATTGGGTCGAGTGAGATATCAATGTGAAGCATTCGCAAAGGAGCATCTGATGGGCTGGGTGTGGGGTTGAAATAGCGTTATTCTGCGCATGCGCGGTGGACCAAGGGTATGGAAATAGACCTTTTGGGGTCTAGGGGAGCCACTAATGGTCCGATGGAGTTGCATGAGGTATCAATGTGAAGCTTATGTGAGGGGGCATCCGACGGGTGGGTGTGGGGTTGGAATATCAGCTTTCTGCGCATGCGCAGTAGACCAAGGGTATGGAAATAGACGTTTTGGGATCTAGGGGAGCCACTATTGGTCCGATTGGGTCGAGTGAGGTATCAATGTGAAACCTATGTGAGGAAGCATCCGATGGGCTGGGTGTGGGTTGAAATATAGGCATTCCGCGCATGCGCAGTAGACCAAGGGTATGGAAATATACGTTTTCGGGTCTTTGTGTGCCACTAGTGGTCCTATGGAGTCGTATGAGGTATCAATGTGAAGCCTATGTGAGGGGGCATCCGACTGGACTAGTGTCTCGGCCGTTGTCAACATTCTGCGCATGCGCAGACAGGAAATTGTGGGAAAAGGAAATAGACGTTTTGGGGTCTGGGTGGGCCACTAGTGGTCCTATCGAGTCGTATGAGATATCAATGTGAAGGATACGTGAGGGGGCATTCGCATGGACTAGTGTGTCGCTCGTGTTCAACATTCTGCGCATGCGCATGAGGGCGCATCCCCTGGGTGGATGGGTGTTAGGAATATCGTCATTCTGCGCATGCGCAGGCAGGCCGTAGTATGGAAATAGACATTTTAAAGCCGATATGGACCACTATGGGTCCGAATGAGTCTAAGGAAGTGTTATTTTGTAGCTCTCGGGGTGTAGATCACGACTTGAAGGGGTGTCCACGTCACCTGTGACGTCACTGGTGACGTCATCAGTGAGAGTAGTAGCGAAAGCGGGAGTTTCGGAGGTGCGATGGAGTGCATCTGGAGTAGATAACGGCCTAATGAGTGAGTGAGTGAGTGAGTGAGTGAAGCGTGCATAACGCCGGTGAGGCGTCCCCAACGCCCGTCTTAACGCATGGACGCATTAACGACGGTGAGTGAGTGAATGAGTGAATGAGTGAGTTTGATCCGACTGGACGCCATGATACAGACATATGAGAGAACAACTACAACAACAAGGATGAGAGAACAACAACAACAACAAGTTTTTTCATATAGTTTATTTTCCCCTCCATCATAACATACCCACGCTGGGGGAGCCGCGTAGGGTAGGTTTACAATTCAAGAAGTCTCTTGTCCAATCAGAGGCCACCATTTGGTCCTGTCATATTCGTTCTTGTCCATTAGATGTATTCTCGGCTGTCCAATCAGAAGTCGCCGTTTCAGAAAGTTCCATCTTTGCTCGGTGTGACCTAATATGATTCTTACACATTCATTCATCCGTCTGTACATCTGTTACAAGTATCTCTTTCGAGATAATCGCGGCCATATTTTTCCATACAAGGAAAAAACGCCCTTTGGTGGCAAGCTCTCACTTCGCCCACTGGAAAATCTCCTCTCTCCTCGTGCAAAGATCACACCCGGCCAAGGGTACACCTTCAAGGCAGGTCAGGCATCGCTGGCGATGGTAGCTGAGATCCCCGGGCTCTCCCCTGGTTGAACTGTAACCCACACTGAAGAAATCATCTATCATTTCCATAGTTATGGGTGGGTATCTTTTGGTAACTCTTTTGGGAAGTCGAGCGGGAACCGGCACCTGTTCGTCAATCTTCAACGATTGCTCGTCTGCCTTGGAATTGGCTGGCTTCTCCATTTGATCGGGTCTGGTACAGGTTGTGAGAATGTACATCTAACATGCGTGTTTCCGTATTTATAGTTAGAGATGGGTAGGTTTAAAATTCAAGAAGACTTGTCCAATCAGAGGCCGCCATTTGCATCTGTCATACTCGTTCTTGTCCGTTAGATGTATGCTCGGCTGTCCAATCAGAAGTCGCCGTTTCAGAAAGTTCCATCCTTTTGTTCTCGTCCTCCTCGGGCAGACCTGGATATTCGTCGGGCAGCATGTCCTGAAACAGTTGTTTGCGCATTCTAATCGCATTTTCCAGGACCTCGGTGGGTGGTAAACCCATATTCTCTTCCAAGTGACGCTTGGTCTTCATGATGGACCTGTGCGTGGGGTCGCCTTTCATTTCAAGCGGTAGTAAGGTATACTGTTCATAGATCGCCATGGCTGTTTTCCTGATGCGGGACCGCATTTCGGTGTACGCCTGTTGTAAGTTATCCTGTCGCGCGTCCCCGATCGCTTCAGCGTGAGTATTGATAGCTGCTGTCACAATACGATCCCAGAAGGTAGGTTCTGCCTCACTTTCCTGGGATGTAGGCTGACTATCTGAGGTCAAGCTCTCCATATCAGTAGATAGACTGTCAGCAATCTTGGATTCGGTATCAGTCGATGCACTCTCATCAATCTCTGTATCAGCATCTGCCTCAACAGGGCTTCTCGGAGTCTGGATGGAAAATCTTCTGGTGTCGCATCATATCGTAATGTCTGGTGAACGTGCGTTCGCACTCAAAGCAAGTATAAGCCATGTCGACGGTTGAACGTCGACTGAGCGTGTTTTAGCAATACACTTGCTTTTATAGACGCCCGTCAACGCTTAGCTTAACGCTTCAACGCACTGGTGAATTAGCTCAGAAGCTGTAATTTTACTAGACACCAATACATCGAAATGCAGTGACGCCCATCAACGCCCGTTGTTACGCTTTAACGCCCATCTCAACGCCATAACGTCCGTCTCAACGCCCGTCTCCACACCTGTCTCAACGCGTTATGCAATGTCCATCATCACTGGACGTTGATGTTGGAGGTTGAAGAAGATAATTTCCCGTCTCCAGCTGGGTCTCCATAAAGGTTTGAAATGCCTCATGCAGGGTCAGCAGATTCTGGGCACGGGTAGTTGTGTTGGTATCCTCATTGGATATTATCTGTTTCTTATGCAGCAGAAGACATACGCGTGTCACCCATTGGATGTCATCTATGAGCGTGGTAAGATGTGAAGGCATGCGTTGGTGCTGAACGGTGACTCTACCTTGCGCTGTATCAATAATAGCATCGAATTTGGCTTGACGTAAGGCTTCGGCTAGAATATCCTCGTTGTCGTGTTCAAACAAGTTGGACTCTGCAGTGCTCATGGTGAAATGAGGGGACTGGTGCCGTGTGGTCTATTTATAGTGAGACGCTTTTGGTCTTAATGATGCGTTCGAACAAATGTTTCTTTTGTGCTATTGCGGTGACATACGCCGCTTTCCAGTTCATGCCCGAGGTTTTCAACATCGACGCTGTTCTTTCGATTTCCATATGGACTGGGTCCTTGTCCAACAATTTCATATGGGTCAAGAGGTCGCCATACTGCTGACGTAAAGCCCGTCGTAGTCTGGGTGCCAAAGTATTATGGGCTAACATTGCGGCTTCCTCTTTCGAATACCCTTTGCGGTGAAACTTGTTTCCTGTGGCCTCCAACATCTCCCCCAGCTCGGCGTCCATTCTTTCTGTGAACAAATCATTCCATAGCCTAGAGTTCACATTATGTTCATTCCCTTGTACGGGTTTGGGTTGGTCCTTCACGGTTGGGTAGTATTCGGGGATTAATGGTATGAAGGGGACACGCTGTACGGGAGCGGGTTGCTGCTGCTGTTCTGCCAGATGTGGACTCGGTGGATAGTGTATGGGCTGTGGTGATGCCTCACCGGGTAACAGGTGGGTCGTCAGCCGACGATCTTCCGGGGTATGGGCTTTTAAATCTACGAAAAGGTAGCCGTACGGACGACTTGTCGCTCCTTGAAACGCCTGCATGAAATGGTCGATGTTCTGCGGATTAATTCGACTACCAAACACACGGATTTGTGCTCTGTCGATGGGGTTGGAGAACAACTCAAAGTATTGGCAGTTCAAGGCAATATCTCTGGACGCCGTCCCTTGAGGAAAGAGATTCTAAGTCAAATAGATGACGGACAGATTGCGATGATGGGACCCTTTGGTGAATAGGTCGGCGATTTTCGAATTGTCCTTGGCCACACTCATCAGATCATCGAGCACTACCACGTTGGTCTGCTCGGAATCGAAGTAATAGGGTTCGTCTATGTCGTGAGGAATTCCTGGGACAAAGCTCACATTCTGTAACCTTGTAGTTTCGTAGGCGGGCTGCCATTGGCTATAACACCAAACAACACGTGTCAGAGCTGGGGTTGCCACACCTTCCTCTAAGAACTTCATCACCCAGGACGTTTTTCCACACCCCGTGGGGCCGCTCACCGTCATCATATAGGGATGTTCTACGCCATTTGGTGGACCTATAGCGGGACTTGGTGGTGTCTCTTGTCTATGCGTTAGACGCATATGTCTGAGCATATTGTCTCGACGAGAGAATGTCTTTTGACAGAACGGACATGTACTCGACATGGTACCCGGTCAAAGGATGGATACAGACTGAGGCTAATGGTGTACAAACGACCTTATATGACCACTCATTCACTCACTCACTACCTCACTCACTCACTTACTCCCTCATTCACTCACTCACTCCCTCGCTCACCCACTCACAGATCCCAAAATGCCTGCTTTCTATACTACGGCCAGACTGCGCATGCGCAAAATGATGAATACGGAGGTACCATTAGTCCAGTCGGATCCCACTCACCCACTCACCGTCGTTAATGCGTCCATGCGTTAAGACGGGCGTTGGGGACGCCTCACCGGCGTTGTGCACGCTTCACTCACTCACTCACTCACTCATTAGGCCGTTATCTACTCCAAATGCACTCCATCGCACCTCCGAAACTCCCGCTTTTGCTACTACTCTCACCGTTGACGTCACCAGTGACGTCACAGGTGACGTGGACACCCCTTCAAGCCGTGGTCTACACCCCGAGAGCTACAAAATAACACTTCCCTAGACTCATTCGAACCCATAGTGGTCCATATCGGCCTCAAAATGTCTATTTCCATACTACGGCCTGCCTGCACATGCGCAGAATGACGATATTCCTAACACCCATCCACCCAGGGGATGCGCCCTCACGTATGCATCACATTGATACCTCACTCGACTCAATCAGATCATTAGTGGCCCACCTAGACCCCCAAAACGTTCCTTCCAATGCACTTTTCCCACAATTCCCTGTCTGCGCATGCGCAAAATGTCGACAACGGTCGACATACTACTCCAGGCGGATGCCCCCTCACGTAGGCTTCACATTGATACCTCACTCGACCCCATCGGCCCACTAGGGACTCCCCTCGATCCCAAAACGTCTATTTCCATACCCTTTTCCCACAATTCCCTGTTCGCGCATGCGCAGAATGTTGAACACGGGCGACACACTAGTCCATGCGAATGCCCCCTCACGTATCTTTCACATTGATACCTCATACGACTCGATAGGACCACTAGTGGCCCACCCAGACCCCAAAACGTCTATTTCCATACCCTTTTCCCATAATTCCCTGTCTGCGCATGCGCAGAATGTTGACAACGGCCGAGACACTAGTCCAGGCGGATGCCCCCTCACATAGGCTTCACATTGATACCTCATACGACTCCATAGGACCACTAGTGGTCGAAAACGTATATTTCCATACCCTTGGTCTACTGCGCATGCGCAGAATGCCCATATTTCAACCCACACCCAGCCCATCGGATGTCCCCTCACATAGGTTTCACATTGATACCTCACTCGAACCAATCGGACCAATAGTGGCTCCCCTAGATCCCAAAACGTCTATTTCCATACCCTTGGTCTACTGCGCATGCGCAGAATGCCGATATTCCAACCCCACACCCACCCGTCGGATGCCCCTCACATAGGCTTCACATTGATACCTCACTCAACTCCATCGGACCATTAGTGGCTCCCCTAGATCCCAAAACGTCTATTTCCATACCCTTGGTCCACCGCGCATGCGCAGAATAACGCTATTTCAACCCCACACCCAGCCCATCAGATGCCCCTTTACGAATGCTTCACATTGATACCTCACTCGACCCAATCGGACCATGCAGCGTATTTGAAGTCTGGGGACTACTTTTTCTCCGCGGAAGCTTTTTTCCGCGACCGCATCACCGCCAGACATGACCGCCTCACCGCGGAGGAATACAAGGTCAAAGGTTACAAGACCTATAGTGGTCAAAACTTGGCACACAGCCAATGCTGATGCAATCTATAACCTTGAGCTGGTGGCGCCCCCTATCGGAATCAAGAGTTACCTCCCCCGGCAAAATATGACTTTAAATCCACTTATACTACTACTGGGCCGTCACCATGTCTATTTCCGGAAATACAAATTAGGGGCAAAATTGCATGATAAAACTTAGGAGTAAGCCTCAAAACCAAAGTGAAAGTTGGTTGAATATCAAGTACAGATTTGAGTTCTTCCGTTGAGCTGAACTTTGAGCTGCTGTTGACTGTTTTGAAGGAAGTACTAAAACAATTATTCATTTCCAATTGATATGAACGCTCAAAGTCGGTTTTGCTGGATACATCGGCTTAATTTCGCCAAACGAACGCTAACGAAGCTGCAGAGTGTTACTGTATGTCGAAATTTGTAGCATAGCGAAGTGATTAAAATATTTCAATTAATACTATGAAACCCGAACGTATGGCAAGCCGTGTTACTTTTTATTCAGTATTTGGTGATATCATCAAATATTTGCTGATATCATAAAATGATTTACTGATATCATCAAATATTTGCTGATATCAGCAAATCATTTGATGATATCAGCAACTGATTTCATGATATCGTCAAATGATTTGCTGATATCAGCAATTCATTTGATGATATCAGCAAATACGCTTTATTTGTTGATATCAGCAAATGATTTGCTGATATCATCAATTGATTTGATGATATCAGCAACTGATATGCTGATATCAGCAAATGATTTGATGATAGCAGCAAATACTTTATATTTGATGATATCATTAAATGGGGTGAAAAGTATGAACCATAATATGGAAGGCTCCCTGTTCAGAATGACAATAAACTTCCTCACAGCGCATGTTCCGTTTCACAGGCTCGCTCCACTATTTCTGCCCCCATTAGCAGAGGTTGACCTGTAAGTCCTGACCATTAACCACTTTGGTGGGCCTACCTGGCACACGAGTTTCTGTATACGTCCGAACGGACCCTATTCGAATGCCCTTGTATTCATGATTCTATTTGTCATTTATTAGTATAGTTTGGAGTATGGTATATGCCAGAGGTTTGATAGCGGCGCCTATTAAACATATTCCCTACATCACCCCATGGAGCCCACTATAGATCTATAGTAGGCTCCATGATCACCCAAATCACTGTAGTTGCGTTTTATTGTTATGGTCTGGTTCCTTAAGTAACAGATATTGCATGTGATTTGTCGGTAGCTAGCTTTACCAGGAGGTATAAATTATCAAACAACGGGATGAGAAGGGAGCAGGCATTAACATTTATGCTTATTTTTACGTTCGAGCCATATTTAATGATATCATCAAATGATTTGCTGATATCAGCAAACCACTCGATTTGATGATATCATCAAATGATTTGTTGATATCAGCAAATTATTTAATGATATCATCAAACCATTTGGTGATATCGTCAAAATTTGGTGATATCAGCAAATCAACTGATCTTTGTTAATATCAGCAAATCATTTGATGATATTATCAAATCATTTGAGGATATCAGTAAATATTTAATGATATCAGCAAATGTCGAATAAAAAGTAAAACGGCTAGCCATATGAACGGGATTCTACACCTCGTCCGGATTGTTGCTTGTTTCTCTCTCTCTCTCTCTCTCTCTCTCTCTCTCTCTACGCAGATAGCCTCAGACAAATCGGTAATCACTTGATCATTTGGCTCTGTTCCTCATGATTCCTAATTGCCACCACAAATGGTCACTGGATTGTGATAATCACAGAAAATCAAAGAAAACATATATGACATAAAACGTTGTCGGTTATGAAGACATGGACTCCACTTAAAAAAAGGGCAATTTGTTTATCATACTGCGATAATTTGTACTATTTAATTAACCTTCTACGGCATATTAAAGATTTGTTGATTCTATAATTAAAGTTGCTTGATGTTGTTCTATCTTTTCTTCGTCGATCGGCCCAGCCATATCTGGTTTAACCAATTTCTCGGCTGTGTATTGAGGGAAGGCCCAGTCCTGAACCTCTCCGCTCCCCAACAGGATATACACTACGGCTCCAACACTGTATATGCCCGCTGTGATGTAGAACACAGTCTGCCATTGTTCTCTCGTTTGCTGAAAACACGAAATATGACAATTAACATCCAGTTTGCAGAAAAGATTAGAAACCGTTCACTGACAGTCTAATGCTGGAATGGCATTGCTTTTCATGCACGCACACTGTCCAATTGCATTGCTTCTCATCCCCGCATTATTTAATTGTGAGAACGGTAACCTTCTACTGTCTAATAGCATTGCTTCTCATCCCCGCATTATGCCATTGTCAGACCGGTAACCGTCTACTGTCCAATAGTATTGCTTCTCATCCCCGTATTATTCCATTGTCAGAACGGTAACGTTCTACTGTCCAATAGCATTGCTTCTCATCCCCGCATTATTCAATTGTCAGAACGGTAACCTTCTACTGTCCAATAGCATTGCTTCTTATCCCCGTATTATTCCATTGTCAGAACTGTAAAATTCTACTGTCCAATAGCATTGCTTCTTATCCCCTTATTTTTCCATTGTCAGAACGGTAACCTTCTACTGTCCAATAGCATTGCTTCTTATTCCCGTATTATTCCATTGTCAGAACGGTAACCATCTACTGTCCAATAGCATTGCTTCTCACCCCCGCATTGTTCCATTGTCAGAACGGTAACCTTCTACTGTCCAATAGCATTGCTTCTCATCCCCGCATTATTCCATTTTCAGAACGGTAACCTTCTACTGACCAATAACATTGCTTCTCATCTCCGCATTATTCCATTGTCAGAACGGTAATCTTCTGCTGTCCAATAGCATTGCTTCTTATCCCCGTATTATTCCATTTTCAGAACGGTAACCTTCTACTGTCCAATAGCATTGCTTCTTATCCCCGTATTATTTCATTGTCAGAACGGTAGCCTTCTACTGTCCAACAGCATTGCTTCTTATCCCCGTATTATTCCATTGTCAGAACGGTAACCATCTACTGTCCGATAGCATTGCTTCTCACCCCCGCATTGTTCCATTGTCAGAACGGTAACCTTCTACTGTCCAATAGCATTGCTTCTCATCCCCGCATTATTCCATTGTCAGACCTTTAACCTTCTACTGTCCAATAACATTGGTTCTCATCCCCGCATTATTCCATTGTCAGAACGGTAACCTTCTACTGTCCAATAGCATTGCTTCTTATCCCCGTATTATTCCATTGTCAGAACGGTAACCTTCTACTGTCCAATAGCATTGCTTCTCCCCCCGCATTGTTCCATTGTCAGAACGGTAGACTTCTACTGTCCAGTAACATTGCTTCTCATCCCGCATTATTCCATTGTCAGAACGGTAACCTTCTACTGTCCAAGTATCTAACCGTATGGTGTAAACAATCTTATGGGAGGATAGTACACTCATCGTCATGAGACTTTTTGTTTTAAATAGGGTGGCGAAGGGGTTGTGAACGATAGAGCTGCACAGTTCCATCCCTGATGTGTTAAATGTACATCATGGCTGTACTACGTTGGAGGTTTTTATAATACAGTTATGATGTTGCTGATGCTCGGTTTTGTTGAAAAATGTCCAAAAATGAACACGATTACGTTTCTAAAGCTAGGAGGTCTATGCTTCGTTGAGCCAAGGGAATCTGGGGTGAGACTTCATTCTGGGTAACCAACCAACCAACCTAGAATCTCATACGGTCGCTATGATAGAGCTTGCAGAATTGTACAGTTAGCTTGTCTGAAAATAAACGCAAAGAAGTGCATCAAATCGTTCGGTTGTTCTGGTGTGGCGTTAGCAATAGGAATAAGTTGATATATTGAATCATATAGTCATTCTTTCTTTCCTGAAAAGGGCGAGAACATAGAAAAATAATGTATTTAATGCATCAGTTCTATGACATAACAAACTCACGTCAAATGTGATGTAGCCTATGGCGAAGGGAGCCAGAAATCCTGGTATGGTCGCAATGGTGTTGGAGATACCCAAAATAATGCCCGCATACATCGGCGCTATATCCACGGGATTGTTCAAGAAGCCGCTGCCATACTGACAGCCACTGAAAGATACCCCGGTGGCGAGTAGAGCCACAGCAAGCACAGGCTGTGAACAATCGATGAAGCCCGTGGCGATGACAAATATCGCTGGGAGAAACATACCTGCAATACAACAAACAATAAAGTATCTACAGGAAAGCCCCAAAAAATAAATATCAAAAGTATGTAGACATGTGTTTCTGGAAGGACTTATCAGGAGAAAAATAAACATAAACACAAGTTCCTAGTTCGTAATTCACCCGTCGTCCATCAAAGAATTTCCGCGTCTATAATCTGGATACCTAATTAGGCATCCCTATGGATGCCTTATGTGTTTGTCATTTTCTTCTTTCTTCCGCTTCCTCTTCCGCTTCCGCTCACTTTTCTTTTTCGTCGGATAACTTTTGAATGCCTTTGTCAATTAACTTCAAATTTGTGGGGCACATTGGTCTGGCCTATGGGAAGACACGCTCTGTCCGAAACTGGGAACTGGTTTTTTATCTACAAATCTACTTATATGCAAACATCCCTTTTGTTCAATCTTTTCCGTCGGATAGCTTCCGAATGCCTTCGTCAATCAACTTGTCTCTGTTTGGGTACCAGTTTCATATTCTCATTTGCATAGATAGCACATCAGTGATTGGTTCACAGTTATGACTGTCAAAATAGTCTGAATCCATTTGCATCTAAAGTACATTACGTTCCTGGTGTACATCCATGCCATTCAGTTGTGTACACTATGCTGATTTTAGGCCCTGTAACATGTACATACATTTCTCCCACAAATTAATTAAACAGAGACAGTGGCCTTGCAGATTTTAAAGCCACTGACATAGATACATTCATTCAAGACCATCTCAGTTCCAAATCTAAGTAGGCGATACAGGTAACAAGACCATGTGTTAGTTTCTTTGTGCTGATCCATCTATGGGTGGCGAAACCTGGGAGCAAAGTTAAACTTCAATTTCCGGACAATAATTCCCTAAAAATTGAACAGATTTTATCGAGCCCATAGTTTTAACTGCGGAAAGCTTAATATAGGGATCTAAATGACGACAGTATCCCTGTCCTTGTCCCTGTCCTTGTCCAAGAAAGTTGTTTTGGACTAAGAAAATTGTTCCTGTCCACAACGTCTCGGCTCCACGCTATGTCTCCTTAACTAAGCCCCGCCCGCCCCCCCCCCCCCAACCAATTCTCATATATTCCGGGAGATTATACGATGCTACACTTATTCAAATCATGCATCACCCTCGGGTGGATGACCCCACCCCTGGGGCACCAAATGTTACACAGCTTCTCAGCCTCATGTGATACTAACCTGAGGTATGAGATACAGTGTACATTGTTTATACACACACACATGCCGAATCACCTATAATATATGCCTTTATAGTAATTACTAATAGGTTGATGACATTATTTCAGAAGTACAATATGAAGTAACCGGCGGAGGGCTCCCGCACTGCTGAACCCCTGTTTTGAATTTCGTGTCGCTTTAAATGAAGGATAACATTTCCTTGAATTTCCTATCAAATAATTCTTTTCCACATCATATAATTTTCCCTAAAGCTTTTGCGTCAACCATATTTTATTTCAGAAGTATAATGTGAAAAAAAAGGCGGGGAATACCCGCAGAACCGAACCCCTGTTAGTTTTTGATTTCGTGTCGCCTTAAATGAAGGACAACATTTCCTTCAATTTTACTATGAAATCTTTCTATTCCACATCATATGATTTACCCTAAAGATTCTGCATGAACCATATTTCATTTTAGAAGTATAATGAAATAACTGGCATGGAATCCCCGCAGTATCGAACCCCTGTTACTGAGTTTCTGAAGTTTGGGTGCACACTGTGCATATGATCAATTTCCTGAATTGAATTGAATTCTACCTTGTTGTTCTTCAGACTGACAGTTGATGACATGCAGCTGTCAGTGTGGTTGCTTCATGCACAGGGAACTTTCTATGGCTTTCATGTCAGCACACTTACCACTACCCTCAATGTGAGCATGGCTCCGAGACCTACCCTCTATCTCCCAAACTAGCTCTCGCCCGATCCTCATATATTGTGTTTGAGCATATATATATATACGATATATGTAGGCAGAAACTCGAAATTTGTGTGTAGTCTACAATATTTGTATAATTCTGCCATCCCTCAATGAATTGCAACCCCAAAAGGTGTCGATTTCCCAGGCACAAATCCTTGGTTTTTTATTTGGTAAGTGGATCCCTTGCCTATAGATCTTGCTTGGAATTGTTTTTCGTGCTAATCCGCCTCTAGGTGGCACCACCTGGGGCCAAGTTAAAATTGCATTTCCTGACAATAACTTGTGAAAACCGTATTGATTGTTTCCAAATTTGATGTGTGGGTACCTTGCCTCAAGATCTGGCATGAGCTTGTTTTTCGTGTTGATTTGTGTATAGGTGGCGCCATCTGGAAGCTAAGTTAAAAGTGTTTCCAGACAACAACTTTTGAAAACCTGGGCCGATACATTCCAAATTTGGTGTACAGTTACCTCGCCTCACTGGCCTCATGACTTCACAGTATAGACCGATGTAGTCGTGTGTAAGGAGTGGGTCTGCAAAGCTATCTCCTAACAAAACCAGTGAATGCATAATATAATTTAACCATGATTGAGAGGTTGATCAACTTGCCTTAATGCACCAAATGTTTTATGATTTCGCGTGATCATGGTTAGGTCGAGAAGCAATATTTTGGGAAGTGGGTCGGAACTGATACTGGGTCGGAACTGGCGACGCCGCTTTATATGAGTGCCTTACTTGAAGGTTTCGCTTGGGATTGTGTTTCTTGTCGATCTGCTCATAGGTGGCTCCACCTCCAGGCCAAGTTAACATTTCCTATTTCCAATGTCAAAGGATCTTGTCTCAAGATCTCGGTTGGGATTATTTTTTAAGCCTATCTGCCTACACGTAGCGCTACCTGTGAGCCGAGGTAAAATTGCATTTCTGGACAGTAACTGTTGAACCTGAACGAATTCTTTCAAATATGTGGGTACCTTCCCTCAAGTTATATTTTGGGAACATGTTAATGTTGCTTTTTTAAGTTTTACGTTTTTACTCTCTTCACACATACTGAATGTTTCCTTTACTAGAGATGCAAAAGGGATGCTTCCTCGATCGTATTCAATCGACTGTATCTAGTTCTTATAAGAGCATTAGCACAGACTTCAAAACATAATGTATACATAAACTCCAAAATTTCCAGAAAAATATGAACGGTTTTTATTAATTTCGGCAAGACATCATGATGTTCCAAAACAATCAATTCCGTATCGGTGATCAGTATTCTTTATCCGTATGATTTTCGTTGTAAAAGTCGTTATTTAGAGATTGATGTATCTCAGTCAGGTTTTCATGTTGACAGTTCATATACGAGAGATCCTAAAGGATCTTGGCGCCCACCATTGTCCGATAATTGTAAGCTAATGACAAGAGGATCTTTTTGTCCATTGTTACTAAGAACAAACGGTTGATTTGTAATTTTGTTTACAGAATTTCGAATCTGAGCGAAAAAGATCGAAAAAGGGACACTGGAAAACGCCAAGATATAATCTTTCTAAGTTTCAGGAGTTTCAAGATTTCTAGAAACTGTACTTATGTCGGTTGTTATAGTACAAGAGAAATGAACAAAGTTAGTCTGAAAGTAAATGTACATGTACGGAGGATCCTTCGTCTTCGTTTTGTAGTATTTTTTTTTTTTTTTTGCACGTGTCATCATTGGGTACTGGAAGCGAAGACAAATCTCTTTGACACTTTGGCATACTTAAGATTTTATAATTAGGAACGAATGCTAATTCTGTTCTGTTTACTGGGCTAGTTTGAGATATCTCTTTTAAGATACCATGCTCGAAAATAGTAAGATGGTACAATACATAATACTGAAGGGATCCGGTCCGCGCAGTAATGTTGAAACTTCGAATTTGAAAGTGTCTGAATCCTGATTATTTCCCTTGGATCGAAACATGCAGTAGTTTACAGTTGTCGAGTTGTGACATTGTGTCACAAGAGTGACGTCCCTTCATGTAGCTGACCCGCCGGCAGACGAAAGGGTGGGGCAGTTCACTTGCAACTGCATGGACTAAAGAAAACTGATTTAAAATTTGAAGAAATAGATTTTAATTCCGATTTATTCGAACTCCTTGATATGGAAGGTGAAGATACGGATATTCTCTATAGTCAATATATAGAATATGCCCCACCGTTTGATTCGCCGACTCTTGTGATGCAACGTCACGACTCGGGAATACCGTATTAATTTGAGCGTAACTTGGATTTCGAATCGGACCAAAAAAGGTATCTTGCACAACTAGGCCCCATGTGGGACCTGTGTACCAAATTTCAGAAAGATCCATGAAATATTTCCTGAGAATTCACGATAACAATGTTTCAAGGGGAAATTCAAGATGGCCACCTGGCAGCCATATTGGATTTTCGAATCAGACCAAAAAAGGTATCTTGCACAACTGGGCCACAAGGGGAATCTGTGTACCAAATTTGAGGAAGATCCATGCAGTACTTCTTGAGAAATCACGATAACAAAGTTTCATTGGGAAATCAAAGATGGGCGCCTGGTGGCCATATTGGATTTTCGAATCGGACCAGAAAAGGTATCTTGCACAACTAGGCGACAAGAGGAACCTGTGTACCAAATTTGAGAAAGATCCATGCAGTACTTCCTGAGAAATCACGATAACAATGTTGCATGGGAAAATCCAATATGGCCGCCTGATGGACGTATTGGATTTGGGAATCGGACCAGAAAAGTTATCCTGCACAACTGGACCATAAGGGGAACCTCTGTACCAAATTTGAGAAAGATCCAGGCAGTACTTCCTGAGAAATCACGATAACAAAGTTTCACGAGGAATCTAAGATGGCCGCCTAGTGGCCATATTGGATTTTAGATACGGACCGAAAAAGGTATCTTGCACAACTAGACCCCAAGGGGAACCTGTGTACCAAATTTGAGAAAGATCCATGTAGTAGTTCCTGAGAAATCGCGATAACAAGGTTTCATTGGGAAATTCAAGATGGCTGCCTGGTGGCCATATCGGATTTTCGAATCGGACCAGAAAAGGTATCTTGCACAACTAGACCCCAAGGGGAACCTGTGTACCAAATTTGAGAAAGATCCATGCAGTAGTTCCTGAGAAATCGCGATAACAAGGTTTCATGGGGAAATCCAAGATGGCGGCCTTGTGGCCATATTGGATTTTCGAATCGGACCAGAAAAGGTATCTTGCACAACTAGACCCCAAGGGGAACCTGTGTACCAAATTTGAGAAAGATCCATGCAGTAGTTCCCGAGAAATAGCAATAACAAGGTTTCATGGGGAAATCCAAGATGGCCACCTTGTGGCCATATTGGATTTTCGAATCGGACCAGAAAAGGTATCTTGCACAACTAGACCCCAAGGGGAACCTGTGTACCAAATCTGAGAAAGATCCATGCAGCCGTTCCTGAGAAATCGCGATAACAAGGTTTCATGGGGAAATCCAAGATGGCTACCTGGTGGCCATATTGGATTTTCGAATCGGACCAGAAAAGGTATCTTGCACAACTAGACCCGAAGGGGAACCTGTGTATCAAATTTGAGAAGGATCCATGTAGTACTTCCTGAGAAATGACGATAACAATGTTTCATGGGGAAATCCAATATGGCTCCCTGGTGACCATATTGGATTTTCGAATCGGACCAGAAAACGTATCTTGCACAACTAGACCCCAAAGGGAACCTGTGTACCAAATTTGAGAAAGATCGATCCAGTAGTTCCTGAGAAATCGCGATAACAAGGTTTCATGGGGAAATCCAAGATGGCTGCTTGGTGGCCATATTGGATTTTCGAATCGGACCAGAAAAGGTATCTTGCACAACTAGACCCCAAGGGAAACCTGTGTACCAAATTTGAGAAAGATCCATGGAGTAGTTCCTGAGAAATCGCGATAACAAGGTTTCATGGGGAAATCCAAGATGGCTGCCTGGTGGCCATATTGGATTTTCGAACCCGACCAGAAAAGCTATCTTGCACAACTAGACCCCAAGGGGAACCTGTGTACCAAATTTGAAAAAGATCAATTGAGTAGTTCCTGAGAAATCGCGAAAACAAGGTTTCATGGGGAAATCCAAGATGGCTGTCTGGTGGCCATATTGGATTTTCGAATCGACCTGAAAAGGTATCTTGCACAACTAGACCCCAAGGGGAACCTGTGTACCAAATTTAAGAAGGATTCATGCAGTAGTTCCTGAGAAATCGCGATAACAAGGTTTCATGGGGAAATCCAAGATGGCTGCCTGGTGGCCATATTGGATTTTCGAATCCGACCAGAAAAGGTATCTTGCACAACTAGACCCCAAGGGGAACCTGTGTAACAAATTTGAGAAAGATCCATGCCGTAGTTCCTGAGAAATCGCGATAACAAGAATTGTTTACGGACGGACGGACGGACGACGGACGGACGGACGGACGACGGACGGACGGACGGACGACGGACCACGGACGAAAAGTGATTTGAACAGCCCACCATCTGGTGATGGTGGGCTAAAAAACCATGAGAATAATGAAGTGCATGGGGTTCATGCGCTCCCTATCCCCGGGTTATGCGGAATTAGACACACTTCACTGAATGTATCGCCAATGATAATGCCACAAGATTATCAGATTCAACTTGGGAAAGATCCACATAATATCGACACCATGTTTACAAGAATCGTTGCGTTCAGTCCTTCATTGTAAACTGATTTCTTATTCCTGTTGAATGGCGGTAGATCCAGGTTTATAGCTGTTCAGATATAAGCCAGTTGTGATTTGATTACGTCACATCGCTTCTTCCAAAATGGTCTCTGCATCGTGAGGAAATATACGTTGATTCAATACAATACAATACAATACAATATGTTTATTGCACGACTCGTAAAATGGTACAAGTATGGCAAACAATACAAGTACTATGGTACTATAGCAACGTAGTAATTATTAGTTAGTATGGTTTTAACTTCAAGAGTGTTACGAGATCAAAGCGAAATATCTGAAAGTTGGAATGCATTAAATGCATTTGCGGAAAAGGGCAAAATCCGTCACAGAAATATTACACAGGATAGAATAGAAATTACACATTACATATATTGTGAAAAAGTCAACAGCTCCATTGCAGATTTGAGGGAAATTATTGGCCGTACACAAGAAATGAAGGGATTTCCTAGCAGTGATCGGGTTCCTCTTGTTCATTTACCCTTGTTTTAAAAGACTACATATGAAGCGTGACTAAGATTTTAATCCAACTGATGTGCGAACACACGAATTCAACACAGGCGTTAGGCCATCATTCAATATTCAGCGTTCGTCCATTGAATCATTTCCGCATCCATAATCTTAAGATCCAATTCCTATAACAACATGCATTAGCACCTAACAAAAAGGTGTGAAAGGAAATAATCTCCAATGAAACAATGTACCTTTAGGAATCTATGTCTTACCTGTGTTGTAAAAAGGGGGGAAATGTTCTAGGTGAGTTATTTGATCAGATTTTTTCCTATCCTACATTCTTTCTTTTCACCCCGGCACCAAACTACCAGTATCTTAAAAATATTAATTGCAGTGAAGAAATAAGAAAATGGTTTACCCAATGAGTTGAATATTTTCCGAGCAGCTGTCGTACTCAGATACTGCCTGGACCTCAAGAAATCGGCTAACATCCCAGACAGCACAATCATAGCCCAGAACCCGACGTATGGAATTGCGGACAGCAACCCGTTCTGAAAAAAAACAAATGACCAAAAAATCTTTCTCCTCTTGCTGTATATACATTTATTTGTTCATGTGCATTTATCAGAAGAAAAAAATAATATTGGCTCATTTATCTTTTTGCAAATTCTCATGTTAAATATATATTATTGATTTTGTTAAGTATAACACGGAAAAGTTTCCCCAAAATACTTCCAAATTCATCATATCGCGAACATGTGAACATATTCAGCTCTATGACGTACTTATTGCTGTCAAACCCAATATAAGAGGCGTAATATATCGTGTACATGCGTCGGATACGGCAATCAGTAGCCAGCCGGCGTCTATGAAGAATTTTCGCTTCCACAATCGAGACCTTAAGCGTACGACACTATTATTACCACAATACAATAGACAAGACATGATAATGGAAAATTATCATATATCAGAGAAGATTGTAGACTTTTGATTGGCTGGCAGGCCTAACGTGTGACACCGTATTTTGAATCTGCCGGGAAAATATGGAATTTGCTGAACCAATATATCTCGTATAACCTCGGAGTCAAGGGCTCACGAGCAGCCGTCCCCAGCAGCGAGCAGATGTTCGCCTGCAATATTGCACACTTTGGAGGAAGCACTCGGCACACAATGTAGGACACAGTACCTCGAAACGCACTGTTAGGAATCCATGTTGTCTTCCATGTTGAAAACACAGTATCACGCCGAAACTCCGAACAGCGCATGTCAACTGTATGACTTCCGTTATCATGGAGATAGCTTGAGACGAAAAACCAGGAGAAACATCTCAACTTAGAAGATATCCTTCGCGGGTAGAATCAAGGGAATGCCCATTTCATATGAATATATTTTTTATCTCCTGATAAGGGAGAAATACGAAGACTACGGAAATACATCATATAGCATGTGGTGTGCCTCACAATACTTACACCATTAATGCGCGTTGTACCATGATTCCGACGGAATAGGCAGAGCAGATGCGAATGGTGGAGAAAGGTGAAATCAAAGTTTCAATCATACGTTAAGGGAGTTGCATACGAGAAACAAACTGATGTGAAATAAATTCGTCGACAAATATCAGTGAAGACACATGCATTCAAAGTTGAAAATACTTTCTCAATCTGTCCATACTGTTGACCCTGCCTCAGCCGAGCTTTTGCGGACTGCGGTCGTCTGGGTTAATCATAGTCCATCCGATTTTTAGTTGATCTGGGTTTGATTTGGGTAGATAGAATCATGATCTCATCAGTTATATTGCATTGAGTAATCTGTAGGCCTATCCATGAAATCAAAGCTAAAATATATCTACATACATGTACAACTGCAGATTTCCCAGCGCTTCGAATCTTTCTCTGAGAACAGTTGTGTGACAACTGCTTGTCACAGCAGTGAAACTTGCAACTTTCTCACGTGCTGAATTAATTCGTGTAATCTTAGCCCTACCCTCCCCTATAATGACGCTGTATGGAAGCAAAACCTGCCAACATAGTCACAGAAAAGTCTACAAAGTAAGAGTGGTCAACCAAGGAAGGCTCTGAGAAATTATACGTTATACGTCGCCCTTGCGGAAAAATACGGGATGAGATTTGGTTTCTCTCGCCAATATGGCGGGAAATCCAAATCCGCAACTAATAGTATCGCGATACAAGCTGGTCTACTGAACAGTTTCACAACACAAGCTGCTATATTAATCTGTAGCACAATACAATCTGGTATAACCTGAAAATATATAGTTTCCACCGAAAGAGAAGTCATCGTAGTTGTTCAGTGATGCTCCCTATCGTAACATCCGGACCACTGAGCAGAATTTTTTCTTTTTAACGTGAATATCCCCGTCGCTTTTCTTCATGCTTTTTGGTTTAATGGAACAGCTTGAAGATATATCATACAATGATAATACAATATCTATCGCGGGATTGATCGAAATTAGACACAACCTACTAGGTGTCATTCTTCCTTGAAGCGAGGAATTATAAGGAGAAACAGATATACGCTGTTTAAATTGTCACACAACAGAGGGCAAGGTGACAAACTTGAAACACTTGTTTGTCAGGTAGGAGTGTATTATTATCAGTAGCCTGTCTTGGGTGTACATGAGTTTCTGGGCCGCTCCAACTTTAGCATCATTTTACTTATCATTAACCTCAAGGGCACCGGGTAATATTCGCTCTTGAGTGGTCTCCGCATGTCATAAAAGCCTTCCATCGCCTGATCACAATTAACTGAGACTTACTTCGCGCTAAGAGGTCTTGAATGAATTGACATCAACCTACAAAATCCACTAAGAATGTGCTCGTTAGAAGTTTAACCTTTTTCGTAGAGTAGTTATTATTGTTTAAATATTGCCTGTTAATTTAGCCAAAAATTTCTTTCCCAACTCGGCGTCGTTTTTCTCTTTGTGCAAATCACGCCATGCCGATGTGTGATTATGTCACGTGACAGGCTGACTGGAGCTATCGTTGGGCTGGAGCTTTGGAGGACAGTGGAGCTATCATCTGACATACAGGTACACGGGGGACCTACTGACATGTTTTTTCTTGCGTTGTATTGGTCGGTCATGTCACATGATACGTAGGGAACGTATTACATAGTTTACAGTAATTGAAAGGCTTGTAGCTGCAGCTGTATTGCTATAAAGCTGTATGAACGGATGATGTTGTTGTTGTTGTGTACGGGGTTATTGTCGTACCATAACACATGTTACAACGGGCGGGAACACCTATTTAGGATGCAAATCCACGCAAGACCAACTCACCACTTCACTAAATGTACGCATGAAATGCGATAGGATCTATGACAAGATTCTTCTTACGAAAGCTGAATTTGCTGTCTGCCTGTAAGATTGTTGAATGACACGATGTATTGGCTGTTTAAGGCGACTTCCTGAAAAGTTTTGCCTTGCAGAAAAACATCAGTGTTAATAAATCAGAGATAGATTCCGTATCGGAACTTTGTTTTAGCCGATAAGTCCACTGGGAAATTAATGACAAGGTTGACATCCTACATGGTCAATATCCAGACCGGAGTCTAAAAGAGGAGAAAGGAAGAAGGTAAAGAAAGCTATCGCGACGCATCAGGAAGGCATCGATGAGGAGGCCGTGAACGAATCGATCGGCCGAGAGGTGTATACTTATTTACTATTGCAATGCTTGATCTATACCGACAGCAGCCGTTGTTACAAGCGTCTGGTCCGTCATTCATAATCCAGCCGTCGTCGATTAAAGAATATCCGCGTCCATAATCCAAATTACAACAACTACGAGGGAAGCGAGAAGAGGTGCCGACATACTGACAGAACCACAGTATATTCTTCTGGTTAACCTATTCTAAATCACATACCAAGAATCTAGCGATTAGTGATAAGTGTTGTATCTCAGGTACGATGGAATGACACCGCTTCTCTTTTGCAGGAAACTAGCCTATGTTTATGTACACTATGATTGTCTTTTTGAATTTGGTGCTAATACTGTTATATGGAATATGGAATAGGTCTTTGGATTATAGACGCGGATATTCTTTAATGGACGACGGCTGAATTATGAATGACGGACTAGACGCTTGTAATTGGTGAGCTGTATAGTCGTCAGATGAAAATGACGGCATTTAGCACAAAAGACTAGTCTGTAAGGCCCGATGTCGACCCAGCATCAACTTCCCACACTGCCAACATATATCAAAGATCAAAAGGTCTGTACAGGGGGCGGGCCTCGGGGACGAAACGTTTACCAGCAGAATCTCGCCATATACAGGTAAAAAGACCTATCCCCCATAGTCCATATAACAGCATTAGTACCAAACCCCAAAGACAATCATAGTATACATAAACATAGGCTAGTTTCCTGCAAGGGAGAAGCGGTCATCAGTTTTCAATGACACCGGCAAGACATCATGATGTTCCGAAAATATCAAATCCGTATCGCTGATCAGTATTCTTAATCCATGTGATATTCGCTGTAAAGCCGTCATCTAGAGAAAGATATATCTCAGTCGTGCTTTGATTGTGCCTGTTCATATGAGCACCATGAGTATCTTGAAGTACATGGGTTCATACGGCCCCTAGCTCCTGCATTTGCTGCTAATAAGTTTGTTGTCTCGATGACACGTTGAGATGGTTTATTGGAATTAACGATCAGCGCGTATAGAATCCTTCCTAGAATCTGACTAACTCAGCTTAGCAGTTTGGAAAATGACTGCTCTAGATGTCCGCGAAAACCAAAGCTATATTGCAGAACCAATCCTCAACAAAACTGATAATCGTGAATGTGCTCCTACCCGGAGCGAAAATTAATAACTGTACCGATTTTTGCACATGAATAACTATCTTGCTCTTGTATCTAGACCACTACCAGAACAGAATGTTTATATCTTACCGATTTGATATCAAACTTGAGGACCTCCTTCAGGTAAGACGGTATATTTGTGAGAAAGGTGTAAGTCCCAAAGTTAGCGCAGACGTGAGCCACCACGATAGCTATGACCGGCTTGGAGCGGATGATCGTACACCACGGACGAGATACCTGTGGTAACCAATGAGAAGTTTGGCAGTTACCCATTATAGCGAAGGTAATGACTGGTAGTCCAAAGGTATGAGAATATTTAGTTAACGGTCACTATTAATATCTAATATATTCAATTAATAGCCAGGCTAATATATAATAACCAACAAATGTTGAAGTATTTCTTTTCATCGACTCCAGCAGCACAAACAATAAGACAAAAGCAGTCAACACAATATGGGTTTGTTCAGAGGAAATTTTGGAAGCGTTTACTATTTGCTTGGCATATGATCGGATGGCATAGGATGGCTTATCATTGGGTGGCATTTTTATGGCAATATACATATTCATTTATTACCGGTACATTCTTACGGATTTGTCGAATTATATACACTCGGATATACCTCCTCAACTACAGACGTCTAATTTTATCCTGTCATTTCCGCAGTCATGTACGTGATCGAGGAAGGTATATTTTCGTTTTACTGGTTATGATCAGCATATCACGGTCTGGAGAAATCACAAACCATGTAAACTGCAGAAAACCTGCAAGTTTGATAATTATAAAGATTGCTTCTCATTTTGACCCACCAATAATCATATTGCTCTGTGACGTATAAGCTTACCTTTTTATTCTCCGTCATTACATCACTGAGAGAATCGGTGATATATCGCCTTTCTTGTTCGCTTATTCTTGGATGGGTTCTCGGGTTGTCGTTTGAGAAGTACATCCACAGGCCAAACCAAATCAGACCGGTTGTACCTTCCAAACGTAAGAAGTACCACGATATAGAATTTAATCTAATAAATGGCGCGAGTACATATATATATTCGACAATATGTTTACCAACATGTACATTCTTTATTCTGCTTACAATTCTAGTAAATTGCCATGATAATTCATAGAATAAGTACCGGATGCTTAGCCATGAAGCAACTGACATTTAACCTTCGCTGAATGACGACAAAGGACACATATTTTATATCTCTATTATCAACATAGTAACATATTAACGTACCTAATACGTAGAATATTGTTGGCCAACCACCATCAAAGCCGTATTCACACATCACTCCAGCCAGAGGGAAAGTCAGTACATTACCTATCTGGGAACCTGAAGAAGCAATATAGAATTTATTCAAAACTATTCTCAAAAACTCTTGTGTGCTCATAGGGTAGATACTTCATGTAGGGAGCTATTGTCTGACTCTTTGTGTCGCTGAAAAGTCTCAAGTCTAGACACATTGTTGTCCCCAGACTTGGCTATTGTATGCATTGTCTCGTGATTCTTACATGAAGTATGAACCGCTCATAGACATTATCTCCAAGCTGACATCAAGAATGCTCATGATATTTTGGATGAGCCTCTGCAGCGACAGGAAGGGAGCTGAACATCGACAATAAAGATTGAAATTATAACAGTGCACATACCATGCCATATCCTAAATGAATTCGTGTCAGTATATGCCTCTCCGTATTATCTACACTGTCAGGTTCCTAGATTTTCTTTAGAGATAGTGCCCGTGGCAGTCAATCTATTCCCCTTGTTGGTTCTCAAATTAACCCACACAAGTGACACATATCTCGTACCGGCCAATACCAATAGACGCATCCATGTTCGACTTACCAGCAACCGAGAAACCACATAAAAAACTCCGTTCTAAAGGGGGAGCCCAGTGAGCCCACATATCCTGCATAGCGGGAAAAGCTTGTCCCTGAAACAAGATACAAACTATATGCATTTTCCTCACCTTTCTGAACGATCCCACAAAAGAAGTATCTCTTAAATGTTGGCGGGTAGACGCTGCCAAACTGGCAAGCGAAAGAATTGTCACCAATACTCAATCATCAATTCTGTTCTGACACCAGGGACGCGGTATGAGCCCCGTAGTCATTTTTCACTTCATTTTTATCATGGTAGGATATTGTTCATCGTAGGGAGTCAGGATGTAGAGAGATTTGGAGTTGGACGTGTTTTCACTTCGCTCGGAGAAATTTGTCTAATTCTGCGGATTTCAGTTGATCTTAGCTCTGATTTTTGCGTAATATATTTTGTGAATGCTTTTGTCAAGTACCTGTGGTGAAAGTTTGAAATTATTTCTCAGTTTTTTGCTGTTCAGGGCGTTTTTTGCCTTTGTCAGTTTGGTCCGGTTTGAAAGGGCAGAGGTCTGCCATTACACTACCGTCTCCGTCTTTGTGACTGAGAGGGTCGGCGGTTTTTTCTGTCTCTCTCTTCTTTTCTCTGTTAGTTCGCTGTCTGTAAATATTTCGTATTCTGCTGGTGTATATATTTCCTTGTTGGTTTGGTTTAGTTTGTGGTTGGTTCGTTTTTCGTTCAGTTTGGCTTAGATCGATTTGCACATATCTGTGTTATCGAGCTGGCCTACAAACATGTGCATAGTGAAGGTGTATGCTGTAGGCTAGCCCTCAGAATACCGGTTTGGGCGAGCCTTTGTTCCTCGTCAACCGGCAACTGGCCAGACTTAGAACTGGACTATTGTTTGGCCTGGACCTGAGGTTCTCTGGAAGAGAGAGTGTATTGTTGTACTGTTTATATATAGTATACATCTTTGATGTGAGGCTGCCTCCGGGGGTAGTCAATGTTTACTCTGTTGGGAGGAACGCTGTTGGGGTGTGTGTGTGTTACTATTTGTAGTTGTATTGAGACTCCCCCTTGTGGGACTTTTTTATTATTTTTCTTTTTTTTTTACTATAGCTTTAGAAAGTTTGATAGGTCACTGAACCTAAAACTGCGAGGTTTAGAGAACGCTAATGCGATTGATAAATACCGCGCATTAAAAGACACTGTAGGATCAGGACGGTCAGTCCTTACAGGTCTGGTACAGGTATCAAATACCCTGTGGAACGTCACACTAGCAAATTAAATTCCTAAAATTCGCCTAATGCTGGAAGGCATTCGCGTTGGAGATCAACGTGGTCATTTTGAGGAAATAGATCCACGGAAATTGCTAGTAAAGATGAAAGGACCATGCGATTTCCCAGATTCTGCTATCAGAACTGCATTTGAGATCTATGGTGATGTTCTCTCTATACAAAAAGAGTTCTATTCGTGTTTGAGACAGGAGTTAGAAGAATTTGGATGTCGAGATTCAAACGCACTCTTCCTTCTTCTATTTTAGTTGGAGATATGAGACTTCCTCTATGGTATAACGGTCAAGTAAAACATTTTATACTTGTGGATCTGAAGATCACATGAGCTCGAGATGTCCTTTGAAATATAAATGCCTGATTTGTCATCAGTAAGGACATTTTTTAAAAACCTGTCCGAAGGCCAACAAGGTTCCTGGAGATACCGTAGCTAACAATGAAAAAGATGATTCCCAGGTCCTCGCCCTGTTCCGCCCGCAGAAGTTCGAAAAGAAATAAGCCTATGTTTATGTATACTATGATTGTCTTTTTGAATTAGGTGCTAAAACTGTTATATGGAAAATGGAATAGGTCTTTGGATTATGGACGCGGATATTCTCTAATGGACGACGGCTGGATTATGAATGACGGACTAGACGCTTGTAATTTACGCCGTGGCTCTCCAGCGAAAAAAAATCTGTCAGTTAGAGAGCTTCAAAGTAAAGCTTATGGAAGGCTGTAGGCCCTGATGGCAAGGCCACCAAACGTCATCAGATGATAGTCTCCACCGGGAGAAACGCGAAAACCATAAAACAGAATAAGAAAACCTCAAAACACTTCGAGTCTCTCTTTGACGAGATGGAGGAAGATTGTGGTTTGGAGGATGAAGATGTCAGTGATCGTGGGGTCTGCGATGGTGTAGAAGCCGAGCCAGGTGATCAGAAGTCAGGTGATCAGAAATCTGCTTCTGATCGGACTGAAAGTGTTGATAACACATTGACTCCGGGAGATGTTTCTGAATGGAAAAACGACAACTTGCCGGATACCGGTCGTGTGTCGGGTCAGAATGTACCTGTACAGTCTGTTGATTCTTTCGTTAATCCTATTCACTCTGGTGTAGGTGTAAACTTTACACCAGATGAGGAAATAATGAATGAATTCACAGAGGAAGAAAGTAATCAACAGTATCAACAATACGTCTACTTACTCCCAAACTGCATTTACTCTGGAAGATTTATTTAACAGGCACAAAAAGTTTCTCAGGGAAAGAGGTGTTTGTCTTTCAACCAATCATAACGACATACCAAAACTATACTGGACTCCCAAAATGCATAAATCACCATACAAAGCTAGATTCATAGCTGGTTCTAGAAGCTGCACCACCAAGCTTCTTTCAACCCTATTGACGAGGGCCGTTCAGGAGGTAAAAGCATTTTGGGAAAGGTATTGCGCCATTATTTCTAAGAACTCTGGCGTTGAATGTATGTGGATATTGAAAAACTCAAAATGTCTTACGGAAGAACTTGATGCTAAAGGTCACATACCGTACAGACATGTATCCACATGGGATTTCTCGACTCTCTATACTACAATCCCTCATCAGGACCTTATTGACCGTATAAGTTCATTAATAGTATCTGTGTTCAAGAAAACTGATCGTAGATATATTAATGTCGGAAGCCATAAAGCATTCTTTAGCTCGACTACATACAAGAGATATCATTCATGGGATGTTTCATTGTTTATAGAGTTGCTTGAATTTCTCATTAAAAATATCTATATGAAATTTGGCAACACAATATATCAGCAGCATATAGGTATTCCAATGGGTACTAATTGTGCACCCCTGTTGGCTGACCTGTATCTGTTCTCTTATGAATATGACTATATGCAGGCGCTTTCAAAAACCGATCCATTCAAAGCCCGTTCCTTCTCATTCACCAAACGCTATATAGACGATCTTCTCGCTGTGGATAATCGCTATATAAATGACGCAGTGAAGGATATATATCCACCTTCACTGAATTTGAAGGAAACTACAGATTACAAGCGTCTAGTCCGTCATTCATAATCCAGCCGTCGTCCATTAGAGAATATCCGCGTCCATAATCCAAAGACCTATTCCATTTTCCACATAACAGTATTAGCACCAAATTCAAAATCATATTTAGATCTATATCTCTATCAAAATGAAGCGGGCATTCTCTCTCGACTTTATGACAAAAGAGATGATTACAATTTCGACATCGTAAACTATCCCTTTCTGGTCAGTAATATTCCAGTGGGACCTGCATATGGCGTATACATATCTCGCTTAGTAGCATTTGCTAGATCCTGTGTTAAATGTGACGATTTTAATCAACGTCACAAAACACTGGTGCAGAAACTTAAAAAACAGGGCTATTCCACCAAGCGCCTACACTCAAAGTTTCTCAAATTTGGCGATACAAATCGCATGCTGATAGCAAAATACGAACGTAGCGTGCAAGATCTATGGCGCTACGTTTCGTAACTTGTGTCTAATTCCGCTTAACCCGGAGCTAGGGGCCGTATGAACCCATGTACTTCAAGAACCTCATGATACTCATATGAACAGTCACAATCAAAGCGTGACTGAGATACATCATTCTTTAGATGACGACTTTACAACGAATATTATGGATTAAGAATACTGATCAGCGATACGGATTTGATATTTTTGGGACATAATGATATCTTGCCGGCATCATTGAAAACTGTTGACCGCTTCTCTCTCGCAGGAAACACGCCTATGTTTTTGTATACTATGATTGTCTTTTTGAATTTGGTGCTAATACTGTTATATGGAAAATGGAATAGGTCTTTGGATTATGGACGCGGATATTCTCTAATGGACGACGGCTGGATTATGAATGACGGACTCGACGCTTGTAATTGTAGTAATAAAGTTATCCCGAATCAGGAAAAGGAGGAAAAACACCCTATCGAAACGAGCAAAGAGCCTAACATAGTCGATGCTACCACCACTCCGGCCGTCGATTCAACTATGTTCTCTGATGACGAGTATGTTGAGTATGCAATGAACGTCAATTGAAAGGCGAGACTTCCTTGAACCAAAGGTCGAAGGACTTGTTGGGACAAGAGAGAGAGAAATATATTTATAAGAGGAAAAGTAAAAAAGAAGAGAGCGAACAAATGAAAAATAAAAAGAAAGGTCAAAAAGAATTACCCAAAATAAAACGTTCATAATGGCTAAGTTAACCTTATATATCTTGGCTTGGGCAGTTTTGTATTTTATTTCTTTACACAGACTAAGAATGGCTCAGTCACCAACTATCATTCAGTGGAATTGCAGAGGAGTTTGGGCAAATTTGAATGGACTCCAATTATTAATTCAAGATTATGAACCATCAGCTTTTTGTCTCAACGAGACATTTCTGAAGAATGCAGATAAAGACGAAACGGAAAAGCTACTGGCGGCTCTTCAATATTGGCTAAAATGGGTGTTTTACACAGTCCTGTTGATTTAGTGACAGATTTACAAGCTGTAGCAGTTCGTATTACCTTGACTTCTGTTTTCACATTATGCACAGTGTACATACCTTCTTCTGGTAGTCTACGGCTTAGTGAACTTCAAGATCTTTACGATCAGCTCCCGAAACTTTGTTTAATGATGAGTGATTTTAACGGTCGTAATATCCTCTGGGATAATGAAGACAATTGTAAAGGTAAAATTCTTGAAAATTTTATATCAAATAATTCTTATACACATTTGTCCTCAGCTCATGGAACCTATTCAGCATTAGATATCCCAATTTGCGACCTTCCTATTCTTGAAGAATTTTCTTGGTCTGTTCATGATGACCTTTGTGGAAGTGATCACTTTCCCACTGTCCTAAAAGCTGTTCATTCAGCTGATGACCCTCATTCCACAAGGATTAATTTCAAGAAAGCAAACTGGCAAGAGTTTGAAAAGCTTTGTTCACAAAAACTACAAGCTGATGTTCCAGATCCCATACAGTTATATTCTCAGATATGCTGATAGAAATTGCCAACCAAACCATTCCCACATCTTCAGGAGTTGCACATATTAAGAAACCTTGGTTTAATGATGACTGCGAAGAGGCAGGAAAATGTAGGAAGAAGGCTGAACGATATTTCCGCCGACATCCTAATCCTGAAAATTTGAAAGATCTCAGAGTTACAAGAGCTAAAGCTCGTAGAACCATAAAACAGAATAAACGTGATTCTTGGTAAAAGCTCCAAAACCAGCGTTCATCATCTCAACGATGGAAACCAGGTGATTACTGGCAGAGTAGAAATTGCAAATAAATTAGTCGAAACAATTGCAAGAAACTCTTCGTCAGAAAATTATATGCCTTAATTTCAAAGTTTACAAAAAGAGAAGAGAAAAATGAAATTAAATTCCCCTCCGGTAACCATGAAGGTTATAACGCTATGTTCACAATTGAAGAATTCATCCTTCTCTCACGAAAGCCAACGATTCTGCTGCAGGCCTTGATAATATTCATTATCAGCTTTTTAAACATCTACCGGAATTTTCTCTAGAATCGTATTACGCATATTCAATAGACTTTGGACAAGAGAAGACTTTCCTCCATCATGGCATAATGCCATAGTTATACCAGTACAAAAAGCCGGGCCGTGACCATACAGACCATGGTAATTATCGTCCGATTTCACTGACTAGCTGTGTCTGTAAAACAATGGACCGCATGATAAATGATCGCCTTGTTTGGTACCTGGAAACTGAAAAGAAACTTACTGATATTCAAGCTGGTTTCCGTAAAAATAAAAGTACCATTGGTCATTTAGTCAGATTAGATTCGTACGTCAAGAACGAACATGTGGTTTCTATCTTTTTTTGATTTAGAAAAAGCCTATGATACTACATGGAAATGCGGGATTCTGAAAGATCTTCAAAATATGGGATTAAAAGGCCGTTTTTCTCAACTTTTTGAATGATAGACAATTCCAAATTCGTTTGGATACAACTTCATCTGACTACTCTGATCAAGACCAGGGTTTCCCACAGGGCAGTATTTTGTCTACTACTCTGTTTAGTATCAAGATCAACAGCTTAGCTGCAGTTCTGAATAAATCAATTGATGGCTCACTTTTTGAAGACGATTTCAACATATAGTGTAGTGGGAACATTATACACAATATTGAGAGAACATTACAACTTCAGAAATCAGAAATGGTGTCTACAAAATGGCTTCAAATTCTCCAGAGCTAAGACAAATTGTATACACTTTTGCAGAAAATATTTCCAGCACAAAGATCCAGTACTTACATCAGATGGAACTGAAATCAAAATGGTAAAAGAGGTCAAATTCCTAGGCATATTGTTTGACCAACGACTAACATTCAAATCACATATAAATTGCTTAAAAGCCAAATGCACGAAAGCTATAGATTTGTTGAAAGTAGTTGCCCGCTATAAGTGGGAAGGAGATCAGCAAACTCTTCTCCATTTATATCGATCACTTGTTCGTTCCAAACTCGATTATGGTTATATTGTTTACAATGGTGCAAGCAAGTCAAACTTGGCAAAGCTAGATCCTATTCTCCATCAAGGATTAAGACTTTGCCTCGGTGCGTTCAGAACATCACCTAAAGAAAGCTTGTATGTCGAAGCGAATGATTTTCCTTTTAAATTAGAACTTCGAAGGATTAAACTATCGCTGCAATATATCACAAAACTGCGTTCGAACCACTCAAATCCTGCACATAACTGTGTTTTCAACCCTCAGTACGCAGAATTCTATTTAATAAACCCTTGATTATTCCACCTCTTGGAATCCATATGAAACCACACATTGTAGCAGCTGGTATTAAAGTTAGTCAAATTTTACCTAACGAGCTCTTGCCAACTCTACTATGGCAGTTAGCCAAACCAGAAGTAGATATTTCACTGACGAAATATAAAAAGGCAGACACGAACCAGCTCGTGTATACACAAGAATTTGATCTACTACGAGAGAAATAAAGATCAGATCAGGCTATTTATACAGATGGTTCTAAAGATGGTAGCACGAGCTACTATCTTTAGTTCTAAAACTAAAACCTATCGTCTACCAGGTAAAAGTTCCATATTTACTGCAGAAGCAAAAGCTCTATTATCAGCTTTAGAAGGTATTGGGTCCACTGGAAGGAAACATTATGTCATATTCTCGGATTCACTGCGATCAAGCGATTAAAAGTGGAAATTCAACTCATCCCACCATCTTGAAAATTCTACAATAAAATGACACTAGATTTGATCAACAGATAGATATTGTGTTTTGTTGAATGCCTAGTCACGTTGACATCAAAGGCAATACTGAAGCTGATAGATTAGCTAAGGCAGCTCTAGATGAAAAAGTTGATCCTGTTGGAATACCATACAGCGATTTCAGACCATCTACCTGCGTTTATGTAAGAAAGCTGTTTCAATCTTTATGGCATACTATGGATAATAATATACTTCACGAGTTGAAAAAGACGGTTGGTTATACTCATCTGAATAGTCATAAACGTTTCGACCAGGCCATGATTAGACGATGTAAAATCAGCCATACACGATTAACTCAAGAATATTTACTAAAACAGGAGCCGGTCAAGGTGTATTCCATGCCATGAAGATCTCACGGTGAAACATATTCTCATAGACTGCATAGCTTTTAAGAGATACTTTTTATCGAGCAACTACGTTGGAAGATTTTTTTAGCAGAGTAAAAGAAGATTGTATTTTAGATTACTTGAGAGAGATTGGTTTGTTGTACAAATTTTAACGTTTGTACCTGTTTTAACCCATTAGTTTACTGAGTTGTTGAATTGAATACCTAGAATTTTGTTTGATCGGCGCTATACAGCTGAAATATTGCTGAATACGACGTTAAACCTTAATTCTCTCTCTCTCGTGCTCATCGTTGTACACCGGAAATGTTATTATATCAAATGGACAACCCGTTAATAGCTGTGTTTCTGTAATCCCTATTTCAAAATGTAAATTAATGTTGTATTTGATCAAATGCACTTGTAAATCACAATCTTTTACTTGTAAAACATGCAGAATTCAGTCATCAACATTTTCACATGATGTTGAAAAAATAATAACATGGCATTTCCAGTTTTCTAGCCGCCATCGATGCCTAGATATTTTCCTCGTACAGTCATTCCCAAAGAGAGTGAACCTTTCCATTTTCCTTCCAGATGAGAATACCATGGAACCCCTATCAAAACACAGAACCGAATGAACTTGAATATATAGAATGTACCTGTGATAGCCCACCCATAAATCGAAGAAATATGAGGAAGGCGATGTCTGTTCTTGCTGCCAGTGGCGTCAGAAGCGTACAAACAGCGTTCACGAACATAAAATAGCCGAAGACTCTTCTACCTCCAAACCGAGCGGACAGCCATCCTCCCGGAATCTGTGTGAGTATATAACCCCAGAAAAACGATCCCAGAATGAGACCTTGAGTGGATTTGGGCCAGACGAATTCTCCATCCTGTATCAAAATGTAAAATCGGAACACATGGGAAAAGGAATGAAAGAACTTCGGTGTTGGCCTGTTAAGTGGTGGACAAATTATCCTGAATAAAATCTACGATGATTATTCGTTCACATGCGTTGTATATCAGATAATCTCAACGCACACAAGAAGTACCTTCTCAGAGCACCGGTGCAGACAATACAAACTGCCACGGTATATCAGAGCACGATCACAGTAAATGAAACTGACACCATTCAAGCCAAAAACTTTTCCGACAAATCTGATTGGATTGGATTGTATAACATACCATGATTGATGTTCCGTTGTCTCCCTGTCCACATTTGGTGTTCCCGGTTTCGTCTTTGGCTGTGTGGTTTGTATTGGAAGAGTTCATGTCATTTATCGATAGCTCCAAGACGGCGGTGTGATTTACCATGCAGACCATAGCCACGCTCAAGTTCACGCGCAGCGCGTACAAATTGGTGAACCCCAAAAACCCGACGATGGCCAAGGCGAGGCGAGACGAACCCCATAACGGTGGCACCTCTACAAATAGTGAAGATAGGTTGCACAAGATGGTTGTCATTCTCATTTTCATAATAATCAAGAGTTAAGACACTTCTTCTCTGGTACACTGCAATGGTCTGGCTGTTAGTCTTTTATTGTCCGCACGGATTCTCATTCTAAAAATACACCTGCTTACAGAACCCTCCCAACAAGCGACTGATCAGTCCAAAGCTACGTGAAAGGGTGGGAAACATTCCCTATTAGAGCATGGACCTGAACACTTGATTATTCCCGAAGAGGAAATCTCAGTTTCGGATATACATGTAGCTCAAAACTTCGAATAGTTTGTGAATAAAACCATCACTTAGTACAGATTACAAACGCGGAAATTCTTTAATGGACGACTGAATATTGAATGAAGGACTATAGACACTAGACACTTATACTCTCGTGTATATTCTTTACACGCCCATCTGTTACCTCTCCATGATAAGTTATCTCACAAGAAATTGAAATAATTGTGGTATCTCTGAGGTGCGTACTAATACTGTTATATGGAATATGGAATAGGTCTTTGGATTATGGACGCGGATATTCTCTAATGGACGACGGCTGAATTATGGATGACGGACTAGACGCTTGTAATTGCACTACCGGTATCAAAATTTATTTGTCATGATATGGTCTTGCGACGTGAGTCTGAACTTTCCGGGTAACTTTATTTGTACATGTATTATATAATAACATGTCTCATAGACGCTAGTTAGTCTAGTTAATACTCATAATGGTAAACAGATATCAGTGTTGGAGAAATTTGTAACTTTCTTGTGCGTTGTACATATTTGTTGCATTTGAATCAAAGAAGAGGGGTATTGAATGTACGTTCCACGTGGGCACCTGGTTGGTTAATAAATTCTATTCTATTCATGTTTGTCTGGAATATATCTGTTTGAAATTGTCTTGTGTTCACAAGGGTGTAATGCGCCTTTATTCATCACTGTCCCCACCCAGTCGCGTTATGTGGATCTATTACATACAAAAAGGTATTTTATTTATTCATCTACATGATACGCCCTATGTTGAGAACTAGTTAAAATAAGTTCAATATTAGACCATCATAATCGTACGTATATTAAAAATACTTATCAGCCAGCTGTGCATGATGCTTTATGAACTTATCTTATGCGAGGACGATGTAGAGCTTTTATAGAAATTATGGCGTTGTGCTCTGACTCTCATTGTATTATCTACTAAGTTTTTCAATGTGAGATAATACAACTTTGAATAGAAGATTGTCCAGTTGGCCATTAGACAATTTATTTGTAATTGTGGTTCAATATCCTACATGTTAATGAAATCAAACAATATTGATTACCAAATTGCCCAAACCGGAGTCTATGAGGCGCCGTTTGTCACTTTCTGAGTTAATCTAATTATTTAAAAATATCGGGTATTTTATCAGCCAGATATATGAATCCGTTAAATATCGAGGTGAAATAAACACTGGGTTTAGTAACATTCAAATTCTATATCAGCGAAAATAATGCGTGAAAATTTTATAAATACATATTTTAGATTGCTAGATACATATGTATCGCTAGTCTTGTTATTTTTTGGATAGCCTCGATCAACGTTATCTTATTTATATATCCGACGTAACGTACCTTGCTGATATAAAATATTTCAAAAAGTGACGTTAGAGATATATATATACTGTCATCGCTAAAGTTCTGATATATATAAGGCCTGGAACACACGGGCCAGTTTTCCCTGACTAAATGAGACAACATATATGGAAGTCTGTAGTGGCCACTAGCTACCTTTCAAGCTTGAATTATACACGATGACCGTACCAGAGCACGAAAAGCGACTTGTCAAGGAAAACTGGCTCGTGTGTACCAATCCTTAGGCCTGAACTGAGAAAGTTTTGGATATACATGTATAAATCCTACTTAAGCATGCTAATGAACTGCGATACGTTTTACCCCCAAACTGCTGATGTCAAACAAAGCCTCGCCAAGTCTTATCTTTTCCGTGCTTGCACGTGCCATGTGCGGACGAACACTGCACAGACAATGCACAGACAGTTCCGGAATGTTAACACGCCACTAATTTCTTAACCATCTATCAATTGTAGGGCAAATTGCTTTAGGCAGTTCTTTTACTCCCATCCTAATAAACGCTATGCTCCCATGAACAAGTTTAAGGTGGCATGACTTTTACCTGAAAAAAACCCTTGCTGTTACGTTCATGTTTGTGCCATTAGCACCGATAACAAAGAGAAAATAGGCCTACCGCAATATAAATTCAGTCAATATGACGTACCGTAATAGTTAGGCGACAAAATTTCGAGGAAGAGAGAGAATTAAGGTTTAACGTCGCGTTCAACAATATTTCAGCTCAATAGCGAACAGTTCGAAGTATTGGCCTTCTTATGTATTTTAGTAGCATTTTGTAAAATATAATATGGCACCTTTATATATATTGAAAATCCCTATTATTCTATACAACCAAAAACTAAAACAGCCAAAAGTCAAGTTGAAAGAAAGGACAATCAACCATGTCGACGCTCCTGACTGAAAATTACAGATTATAATCTGTGCATGAATAGCGGTTTAAGTTTCGGCCACAAAAACATAGAGATAGAAAATCCATGGATGGACGTATAGTTGTAAAAACAAAGGAAGTTTTTCTATGGTAGGTAAAATCCTACAATAATTCAATCACCAAATACAATAACCCTCAATTTCGAGAAGAAAATGAAAATCAGTCGTCCGATAATTTTGATCATCCTCTAAAATCATTAAGATTTAGAAATAATAGATAATCTGCATTATTCTGACCATTAACTTGCTGTTCTAATAAATTTTATCACCCCTGGATTTTATGGGGAAACATTTCACTTCTTGTGATTGAATTATTAAAGGATATACTGCAAGCGCTACACCTCCTTTCATTGTAACTAACGTGGAGATATATCTATATGACCATCAGGATTTTGCACAAAAAATTTCCCCGGTGGATAAACATAAACTTTCTGCCAGTGGACCATTAATTAGGACAACTTGACATTTCAAAGTTCATTTCTAAAACCACAGCAAAACCGATGACGTCACAAGTTAATCATTAGCATATTTCACTTTGGATATATATATATATATCCAAAAGTTTCTCAGTTCAAGATTCATATATCAGAACTTTGTCGATGACAGGATATTTATATCTCCAACAACACATTTTGAAATATCTATATATCAGCAAGATATGTTACGACGGATATAAAATACGAGATCGTTGATCGAGGATATATATATAACATAACTAGAGATATATATAGCAATCTAAAATAGATCTGGTATATAAATTTTACTAAACCCAGTGTTTATTTCACCTCCATGTTTAACGAATTTATATATCTGGCTGATAAATACCAAATATTGATAAATAAATAGATTAAATCAGAAATTGACAAACGGCGCCTCATATGAGTCGTGTTGAATGCATTCCCTTTAGAAAATGGGCAGGTTCTCTGTCCGTCTCACTGAAAGAGCACTATTTCTGAACTGGTATATGAGATTGGATTGTCTCCGAAAATGCATTTTCCACAATGAGCCTCGGACTAACCTAAACATGGACTCTGCCAACTGTGGAATGATATACAAACAAATGTATTATCTCACTGAAATCCTGTAGTACATCAATTAGCACCGATGCCGAATCTCTACATGTTTGCTGCAACTTTGCGTTCCTCGAGATATATCAAGCAGTAATTAACTCAGCCTACGAACTACTTTTTATTACGTCGCTCAATACAGCCTTCGTCTATAGACTTACTTTGCTGTACCGTATAGTTCGTGATATATTCATTAACTTACCACCTTTCCCTTCTTTAACGACCTTTTCGTTTCCAGTATCTTTCTGCTCTTTTGTCTTTCCTCTTTCCTTTTCACCATTCATCTTTCCCGTAGAATTCTTCATCTTCAGTTTGTCAAGTGCAAATTGAACTTTTCTCACATTGCTGTTAAAATCCTTGGCGATTACATAGTTCGGACATCCTCATACTCAACAGCGCACGTTACTGATGTGTGAAAGTACTGGTAACCTTTGCACAATTTCGAAACATTGACAGCTACTCCAATATACATTCGGGATAAAGCATGTCATATAAATGTACCGCGATAATAACAACAACTAGGACAGTTTTCCATTTACCATACACTCTCCACTATGGCAATAGCATCTTCTGTTACATGTTGATCTATTTTAGGTTCGCTTCAGCACGATCCGATACTTGGTCATCCTGGTCCGGCTTTCAACAAGGTCAATCTGCAACCTACATTTGTCCCCATATGGAACATATTATTACGCTCCATGCTACTCGTCGTACCTTATCGTCGCTAGTGTATAGCTTAAATATGACCCGTGATTCCAGTGTTAACTATTCCAGGCATATATGTGCCATAAGCGTAACAATATCCAAGATGGTCACTCTGGTGACGTCAAATCCTTTCGGTCAGATCTTTCGATTTTTTTAGGCAATGTTTTTCTCAAAATTAAATAATAATGTCGGAAATAATTATCAATCTTGTGTGAAATAAAATACTTTTGAGCACTTTGAAATTACCCGTGATGCACTGCTCGGAGGCTCAAAATGTTCCCAATTTGATCATCTATAACCTCACGTATAGCGTCAGCTCTCAATTGTCTGTCGTTCCGGATATAAGGTATACGGTATAAAGTTTGGTATAGATGGGGCATGATGCCTCCTCCCCAAGTCTGGGTGAACGCCAATGTTGACAGAGTATTAAATAAAGCCAAGGTTCTCAGATCTCATTTAGCATGCAATGGATAAATGACTCTGAATTCAGTCTAAATGTTTTTGCGAGGTAGGTTAGTAATCACTTGTTCAACAATTTTGGATCACAAGATAGGAACTGTAGCAGTGGATGTTATTAACATTATCAGACTGGTAATCATGAGATATCAATCTAACTTCTCTTATATCAATAACCCCCGATGGAATTTATTCGTCTGTTCCGATATGAATTTGCCAGGGTGATCCTCAGTCAGTTTTAAGATATGTTTGCATTGATATCCAAATTTTCTTGTGATAACCATGTCTCGGTTACAGTGTTGTTAGTAACAAAGGTGCAACTTGTCCTGAGTTACGCAGTTTCTGTAATGTAACTTCTGAAGAGTTCAATGGAATTAATATTAGTTCAAGTTAGAACAGGTAAATATTGTCATCTCTCACGAATTAAACTTAGGCCAATAATTAACAAAGGTTTCGGGTTCCAACTTAGTAACTCGATAGCATGGTAACTGTTATCTTCAAATTTTCGACCTGTTTCAAATAGTAACATATGTAGTCGACATAAATAGTCATAATTGGAAACAGGTGAATGTAATTTACTCAGCGCTGGAAGCTCGTCTAACGTAAGCTAAGTGCAAGGGAAGTTAAATTAAGAAATACTGTTTTCATAGACGTCCTCAATGGTTATTTTACGCACGATTAGTGTGGGGAAATTTATATTTTAGAGCAAGGACGAAGCCCGCGCCCTAAAATTTATCAATTTTATTTCTATTCTACTGCACTATCCAAATTGATTATTAACAAAGATGATAATGAAAAGTTGAAAAAATATGTTAAACTTCGACAACCTTTCTCCCCTTTCTTGATAAAACTCGTCTACTGATGCTCCCGTCTCGGTTGGCATCGTGCCAATGTCAGTGGACGAGTCTCTCAAATGGGGATTGATACTGTCAGCAACGTGAGCTGTGTGGAAATTACGTGGATATATGTCTATTTGTGTCGCTTTGTTAATCAATTTTTGAGATGGAAACAACAGTTAAATTTAAGAAAGAAATTTCATCTTGTAATTTATTTGTTTTATTCGACTGTTACTTGAATGAAAGCAGACACCCCTTTTCTCATCCGAATCTTCCAATGAACACCAGCACTTGGCGAGTGTTGATTTGACAAAACCGTGCTAAAACGTGAAATAAATGCACGGCTAGCTCGATGTTATTGACACAATTGTTATAGAATAATCTATAAGCAATAGTAATTTTAATCACATTACTACGAAGAATGGATATATTTCACGGAGTACATATAAATGTTCAGCAAAATGGTTTTCGGCGATATATCTTAAAGTGGGTGAAAGTGCACCAATTAAGAATTGTCGCTTTTGTTTCTCCAAACTGTGTCAGCAATATTGGACAGCGTATTCACGTCCTTCAACCTACAGGATGTATTTACCACAATATCGAGAGAGTGGAAAATGTACATACTGTATTTTTGGATATCGCGAAAGCTTTTGATTTTGTGTGGCACGATGGCCTATTGTATACGCTACATGAACAGGGAATGAAAGGTAGAGAACATGGAGATTATTCAGGGAAATGTATATGGATATGAAAAGTTGTTTGCCGTGTTGTGATAGATTATGTCGCTGGTTCAAAATGGAACGCGGTATAAGACAGGGAAGTGCTCTATCTGGGAAACTATACCTAATATTCATCAACGACCTGCTACAGTAGCTGGAGAATTCCGAAAATGGAACATTAGTCATGGACATCAGAGTGAATGTCCCCCCACAGGCTGATGATATTTGTATTCTGAGTACAAGGTTAAGCGGACTATGAATCAACTGGCGATCCATTTTTAACCCTCTGTAAAGCTGTGCTATGACTTTCCACATATAAGGTGTGGCGGAAGCAATTTCAGATTGCCCCAACCAACGATCACAGCACAATTAGGCGAGGGTCCAGAAGACCGCCTAGGCCCCGGAATATCCGGTCCTAGATTGCAGGAGATGCATTCTGAGCTATTTCCGTCGCCTAAAATATCATATTAATGCTCAATAAAATGTTGAAAATGTGGGTTCAAATAAAACATTTACAAAGTCTATTTATCAATGAAAATCAGGTTCCACTTGAAGATTCCCGTCATGACCTCACACAAGAAACCCGACAGTGTGCTCTGTTTAGAGATATTCAGAAATTACCAACTGCCTTATTAACTGCCCTTTTTTCAGGTCTAGATCGCCAGTCAGTGACTGGTGGACATGCAACATCATCATGCCATTGAGTCGTGTCTGAGACATTGTGGATCTGAGGTAGATTTTCAGTCGCCTGAGAGCAGAAACCGATGATTTCGCTTGTTGCATTTGTAGCTGGCATTACGAGAAACAGGTGTACACCGACAAGTACCTCGGAAAAGTATGTCCTCTCAGCTGGCAACAGGGATATTAAGCTTGACAATATATCCTTCATCGGAACCGACGGTGTGTCCTTAAATCTAATAGTCATCGTTTCCAGCTGAGTATCAAGTTGATCTTTGTCCAGATCTGAATGATAAATTGTTTTAACTGCCTTAAGCTGCTTTGTGTAGTCTTTACCATGGCAAGCATTCTCCAGTAATTCTTGGAGATTACGATATTGCTTGTAGACAGGCTCGTCAAATCCGTCCTGAATTGCATTAATAATACGATCCAGGACGTCAAAATACTGCTGCCGATGCATGTCGCGAACGGAGTTGGCAAACTCCGGTGGTGCATCTCCTTGCTCTAGTCTAACAGGCAGCCTACGTTTGCGAGGCAACTGGGGTTCATCTACCCCCAAGGTCTTGGCGTGCGATAGAACTTTCTCGAAGAACAAACCCCTGGCATTGCGGATATTTTCAAGTGTTTTGACAGTGAGTGCTGCAACTTCCTGTCCTGCATAGGCAGACAGGTTCTGATCTTGAAGGGTTCTGCTCAGATTATCATATGTCTAAGGACGAGATGCGCCAGAGAAATTCCCCAGTAGAAGTCAAATTTTTGCATTTGAGCTTCGACACGATGATTCGTGCCTTGAGGTCCGTTTCGTTCACTGTAAAAACGCTGAGTAAACGTTCAACCATAAAGTGGATGTAACTCGGTTGCAACCATAAACTGGTTCAACGTAGCACCAAGCAAATTTCAACGTTGAACTGAAATGAGGTTAAACGTACAACCACGAAAAGGTGTAACATTGAACTGAAAGGTAAAGGCTGAACCAGTTTCTGGTTCAACGTTTAACCATGGAAAACCCTGAACCAAAATTTGGTGTTACCTATAACCAATTACTGGTTCAACGTATAACCAGATTCAGGTTCAATGTTTTCTCAGAAATAGGTTCAACGTACAACCACATCAAGGTTAAACGTACAACCACATCAAGGTTTAACGTTGAACTGAAATGAGGTTAAACGTTCAACCACGAAAAGGTGTAACGTTGAACTGAAAGGTAAACGTTGAACCCGTTTCTGGTTCAACGTTTAACCATGGAAAACCCTTAACCAAAATTTGGTGTTACCTATAACCAATTACTGGTTCAACCTATAACCAGATTCAGGTTCAATGTTTTCTCAGAAATAAGTTCAACGTACAACCACATCAAGGTTAAACGTACAACCACATCAAGGTTTAACGTTCATCCAGATGCAGATTTAAATGAAATCTGCACCGGATTGTTGTGGTGCAAATTGTACATGTATTTGCAGATTTAGTTAAATTCTAAATTCTTGCAAATACATCGGAACCATATGAGCAACCAAGTTACATCCCAGTGTTATTTCTTGCAGTCATCAGTGAAAAGTATATCAACCTGTAAGAAAGTGAAGGATATTTCAGAACATACATCAACAAATACACACTAATTGAAATAAAATTAATATATTTAAATCATATTCGGATATAATCTAATAACAGATCTGATTTCTAACAATACGAATACCTAGCTTCATCTATATACAAGAGTTCATGTGGTATCGATATCTTTGCATATTTGTATCCCAAATCTGACGCCAGGGGGCGCTGCTTGGGGTGCGGCTATGAGTCGCTGGATGACGAATAAGGAACTGTGAACCGCGGTCTAACTTTAAGAATGCTCTAATTAAACACTAGACTATTTGCAATCAAATGAACAACTAAAGATATGAAAAGCTAAAATGTAAACATTGAATTCTACCAATTCATGAATCACAGAAACCACAAGTAACAGGGGTTACAATAATGGGGAAGGGAGTCTGGGGAGGTTTAGTAACATCCAAGATAGTACCACCTACAATAAGTTTGATGCCTCCTTTTCAACTGATGTTAGACTCATAACACTCCTCATCTAAGGAATGAAAACTTCAAGATGCAAAATGATTATCATGATTATTATTAACTTTTTTTTAGCTTACTGCTGTATGATGAAATATTACTGTATACATATGGCATAATTGTTTGTTAATATCACTGATCTGAAATATTTGAGTGAGCAAGTTAATTGCATTTTATCACAGTTTAGTTTTGGGACCTACATACATAGTTTATGTGTGTCCAACCTTCCTACACATAGTATAGGTGATCAGACTTCACACAGCGACCTATGTATTCTGAGTACATGTTATATCACTGACTTGAGTGAGCTAGTTAATTGCATTTTATCACAGATTAGTTATGGGACCTACATACATAGTTTATGTGTGTCCAACCTTCCTACACATAGTATAGGTGATCGGACTTCACACAGTGACCTCTGTATTCTGAGTACATGTAATATCAATGATTTGAGTGAGCTAGCTAATTGCATTTTATCACATATTAGTTGGGACCTATATACATAGTTTTTGTGTGTCCAACCTTCCTACACAGAGTATAGGTGATCGGACTTCACACAGCGACCTATGTATTCTGAGTACATGTAATATCAATGATTTGAGTGAGCTAGCTAATTGCATTTTATCACATATTAGTTGGGACCTATATACATAGTTTATGTGTGTCCAACCTTCCTACACAGAGTACAGGTGATCGGACTTCACACAGCGACCTATGTATTCCGAATACATGTATTGTAATATCACTGATCTGGGATATTTGAGTGAGATAGTTAACTGCATTTTATCAGATTAGTTATGGGACCTACATACATAGTTTATGTGTGTCCAACCTTCCTACACATAGTATAGGTGATCGGACTTCACACAGCGACCTATGTATTCTGAGTACATGTTACATCACTGATTTGAGTGAGCTAGTTAATTGCATTTTATCACAGATTAGTTATGGGACCTACATACATAGTTTAAGTGTGTCCAACCTTCCTACACATAGTATAGGTGATCGGACTTCACACAGCGACCTATGTATTCTGAGTACATGTTATATCACTGATTTGAGTGAGCTAGTTAATTGCATTTTATCACAGATTAGTTATGGGACCTACATACATAGTTTATGTGTGTCCAACCTGCCTACACATAGTATAGGTGATCGGACTTCACACAGCGACCTATGTATTCTGAGTACATGTTATATCACTGATTTGAGTGAGCTAGTTAATTGCATTTTATCGCAGATTAGTTATGAGACCTACATACATAGTTTATGTGTGTCCAACCTTCCTACACATAGTATAGGTGATCGGACTTCACACAGCGACCTATGTATTCTGAGTACATGTAATATCAATGATTTGAGTGAGCTAGCTAATTGCATTTTATCACATATTAGTTGGGGCCTATATACATAGTTTATGTGTGTCCAACCTTCCTACACAGAGTATAGGTGATCGGACTTCACACAGCGACCTATGTATTCCGAGTACATGTATTTAACATCACTGATCTGGGATGATTGAGAGAATTATTTAATTGCATTTTATCACAGTTTAGTAATGGGACATACTTACATAGTTTATGTGTGTCCAACCTATCACTGATCAGGGGTATTTGAGAGAGCCAGTTAATTGCACATTATCACAGTTTAGTTTGAGTGAGCTAGCTAATTGCATTTTATCAAAGTTTAGTTATGGGACCTAAATACACAGTTGAAGTGTGTAAGACCTTCCTACAAAGAGTATAAGTGGTCAGAATTCACACAGTGACTTATGTACCCGAGTCAAATTATATTACACAATGTATTAATGATCTGGGACATACCGAGTCATAATATGGTAAATAAAAATTTATATCCACCTTCCTGTACAGAGTACATGTAATGGTGGTCAGACATTGACTTTTGTATCTGAAGTCAATTATTCGTCATGTATCGATGATTTGTGATATATCGAGTGTTGCATTGTTTTCTTGTATTCAACATCACAGTTAATTCATAGTAAAGAACACCCTTGTCTTCTCATCTACATGTAGCTGCAGAGTGTTATGTTGGGCCATCGGCTTCAACAGATGAGAGGGCTACAGGTATATCCACATTGTTCATCATTCTATCACAGTAATGAGACTTTGTTTGCATACGATGGTGTCACTTTTCTATCACCAGTAGTATGCCGGCCATTGTGGTTGATTTTTTTGTAAGGGTATTCAGGAATGGTGAAGATTCAACACAGTTCCATTTTGTTCCTCTTCTACATTGTATATGTAATATGGTACCACAGCTTTAGCCTGAATATTTGTTGTATCACATTACCATTTCATCTTTTCTGTCACATCCAATGATACCGGTAGCCATTATCTTGTGATGCAGGCATGTCAGAGACCAATTATTTCACATAGTCCAAGTTATGAAATAATGCACACACTTCCACCATCACCCGAAACCCTGTAATGTATCATCCGAAACCCTGTAATGTAATGATCCGCACTGTGAAGTGTCTCTGATCTTTCTTGCAAGCAGTTGGTCCTATTAAACAAATAAAGAATTGTGCAATATAATTTGTCTTCACTATCCTGTCAATATAAGCTTACATTTGTAAGTACCATTCTACAGGGGTTGAAATGTTTGTAAAACTTTACTTGTCCCAGGTGACAAGGGACTATTTCTTTTACTTGTCACCTTGTTGACAGTAGTTGTCTCAAAATATTACCAAGTTTTGACTTCCTTATATAACCGTGTTCTAATTTTTCATGAAATAGAACATGGAGTTAAATAAGGAGGAGCGAGCACTTGGCCAGCCGCGGGTCGCTGATCCGTGAGGTCGCCCGCAGAGCTATTGTATTCTGAATGGCCGTCAGTCACGATCTGTCCGTTTGATGTTCAATGTATGATTCCGCCGACCGAGTCGTTGGTTCTTATTAGCCGCAGAAAAACATCAACGGAAGTTGAAATTAAAAATGCGCAGTAGTTCTACGTAAAAATAAGGATGCATTAATTATGCGCAACACAAATATTAGGCAATTTGAAGTCATACTGAATATGAGCATATTTCATTAATCAGAATATGACCATTCGTAGCTTAGTTACAGGACTTTGAAATCATACTGTCGTTTTGTATATTTTATCGTTTTTCTACAACTTCCGCATTTCTCAACAAGACAAAAATTTGCAGGGAACTTGGTATAAGTACAGCGAATGTGGAAACGAATAGCACATGAGGGTCCGGTTGGATTAGCTAAAAATATAAACGATAGAAAAATTCTCAAAAACCCCATTTAAAATACATGGGCAATTTTGCCACAAACAGAAAATACATCATTTTCACCGCCGAATTAACAGAATTTCCGCATTTCAAAAATGACACATTTTGTGCTTGCGTTCAAGATCAAATAAAAGAGTACATATCAGTCTTTACCATTTTAGGGTCCGGAAGCCTGAATTTGGATAAAATGCAATATTGTAAACACTAGATTGGCCTTTTTTCGCTTTTGCGCTGCCTCAAAGCTATTATGAGTCAGCCAAGGCCGTTTTACCCCCTGCGTGCTAATCGCTAAGTGATCTTCAATACTTGTGTATTGAAGTTCACTTCTGGCCCGACGGGGTCCTTGACGGGCATCGGTATTAAAGCTATTATATAGGCTGACGAATATTAACAGTTCATTTTATTCTAATTACGTATTTAACTCCATGGATATGCTAACTTAAAAAGCTTGAGATCAAGTAAGCATATTATGCTAAAATAAACAATCTCGTTAACGAAAACGAGGAATGGTTCCCTGGTGAGTAAAAATAATTTCTACCCAATTATTGAGGCAAAAAGAGGATTTGAGAACGGGAAGCATAATAAACACATCCTGTATCTATTACAAATGAATATGGCCTCTATATTGTATACGGTGAGCGTGTGCTGCTAAAATTTTGATATATAAGAGCTGAAAATACATGTTCGACAACTTATTTACGAAATTTTCTGACCAAGAGCAACACCTTCAGCACAACGAATATAATCTTTCTCACGGCAGAAAAATGGACCTGCATGTGGAACAACTTCGGTTAGTGAGAACTGTCAAGGCGTGTTAATGTGTCAGTCTTCCTTTGTGAGTTCATCACCTCTCACGGATTCCACTTAATCTCGCACATTCGAATTGAATAATCTCTGTTTGCCGGCATGATCTGAAACAATGGTTCTTTCATAATTTGAGAACGGTACGTGTGATGATACACGCATATAACCTCATCATATGAAACATGTTTTCAGCAAGTGTCAAGCTGGAAAAATTTAAATCCTAATATAATTTATAATAGAAACGATGTAAGTGATGTGCCTATCACTGTTGGGTCAAAGTGATCTCTCTTTCCCTCCATGGTCAAACTCAACATTTCCCGGTGGCGTGCACAGCGGGCGGCTAAGTACCAATTCACATTTCCAATACACTCAACTTATAATAGCTTTGATGACGTCGATGGGGCGCATGCGCGGGAACCCGACAACTACCGAACATGACCGAACCTGCTTTAATCTCCCAAATACACACAGGCTAATCCGACGAATCCCTGCTGTGGCGGAATCGTACATTGAACACTTTGATCTGACCCAGTGCTCTCTCCTCCTTATTTAACTCCATGAATAGAACAACCAATTAGATTCAGACTTTGTTCTGTTATTCTTTTAGTGTATTTATTTGGGTAGTAGAATACACAGACAGACAGACTACAACATGTATACAGACAAATTACCATTTTGATTGGCTTAGGTGAAGGAAAGTAATTAGGATAATCAGCGTCGTCTGCCGATTTTTGTAATTTGTCCCCGAGTTTTGCAATACACAGAAAATTTATCGTACAGCTTTAAAACTTCACACAGTATATAAACTTAAAAAAAAAAATTCCCCCATATGTAATTAATCTGGGAATTGACGAAAATCACCAATACCTACCATGTTATTTTGGGGCTACGATGACATTGACCTGCCAATGTTATATAACATGCAGACTTGGTGTCATGGCGTCAAAAAATAACCTACAAATCTCCCATCTAATTGCTGTTTTCGCGATTTGTTGAGAACTACTGGAAGGATTCTCTTGATACTTTGGAATAAAATTAGCACTTTTTATTTTATTTCCTGTGTGAAGTTTCAATATCCCCCGATCAATTGTCTCCGAAATACCGCCGGATATATTATCTGTGACAGACAGTAGAACCAGTATTTTTACAAGGGAAAGAATGTTTTCAATATCATGTGAGTCACTCTTTCGACGGATAATTTTTGGCAAGAAATTCTTGATTTACTCCATATTACTGTCGAAGAATAGTTGCCACTAACGCTCTATTCAACCAAAATGACCGAACCACCATGACCAAACGTGTTATCGCTAGGCTGCATTCAGATTCTATCAGCTGGATGGAGTTATTAGACTAATGAAATCGCGCGTACCATAATCACTCGACTTGTCACATGGTTATTTTCTATCTTCGCGCACAGGAGAGTGGTTTTCAAAACGACGGTCACAACAACGACATCGGTCATACGGGCCATGAAATCACATAAATTTTATCAACTTCGAGGCCTGCGGAAACTATGCTACACACATTGTTTTGTTAGGCGAAGTATATATTATAACAGAGCCATAAGACATGTACATGTAAAATAACTATAACAGAGCCATAAGACATGTACATGTAAAATGAACATGTACCTCAATTATATTCCATTATTATTTAATGTTTGTTTATTGTGAATTAGTATTATAAGTATGGAGTTATTAGTTACTGATAAATGTATACACTCAATATTATGTAACACATGTTATAACTAGGATTTAATGCTATGAGTTTACTTTTGTAATAAGATTTTATGATAACAGTTCTATTAGTTCATAGCTCTTGAAAGTTGACATTTAATTAGTGTTGTTAGACCATTTCTGACCAGCTGGTGCAAAGACAGGAGCCAGGTGTCAATTGTAGTCAGACTGTCATTTTAGTATAAGATAATCCTTTGTTGTTATTAGGTCAGACTCCCTACTGTTATTGGAGATGTCATATAGAATGAACAGGATAACCGATAGACATGTCAAGACATTAGAATTACTTATATAATAGTCAAACAGTATTTGTGATTATTAGGAATCACTACCTGGAGATCTCGCTAAAACCCCAATGATATAAATATTGGGCAGTATGAAATTAAGTTAGTTCACTTTTAGAATTCATCTTGGCATGCGACTTTGCAGCGCCAAGGCCGTTTGTAAGTTATATAGGTAACACTTGTAAATGTAGATTGCTATATGTACTAACATATGCTATATGTACTAACATATAGTTTCTGTAATAACTAGAAGTGCTGTATAATTGTGTAGATTGGAATTAATATTACGTCAAAGTTAAATAACTAGACTAGGGTAAATAAAGCTAGATTGTGTTTACTTAACATGGACTATGACTTACTTATTAATGTGATAACCAGTGAGCCAACCTGGTTATAATATCTGTTACAAATAAAAACGGCACTTTATGGCTTTGTTGTCGCAGGCGACAAGTCAGTTTTCTTTTTACTTGTCACTTGCGAAAATCACTTGTGAGCATCATATATCTGATTATTAGCATTGAAAATGACAGATTATTCCTTACATCTTCAATCGTGATAAAATCCATCACAAGATGATGATGTTCACTCTGTGGGAGCCATATACACTGTCGCCTCCTTCATCTTCCTCCAACAGTCAGACTCAAACAAATGGCTTCTTTCTGACCTTCTCCCTGTTACACTTTCTGTAGGAGAAAATATTAAATGGAGTAAGATCTAATATAACTAATTTATTCATAAAGGTTGGGGGAAATATCCCGATTTTCATGACAAGCACTCACTCACTCGGCCCCTCGCAACCCCTGGCAATTTCTCATGCCACCACCCTGCCTCGGGAATATCTCATGAAATCAATCCCACATGGTCTTGCCACATAAAAATAGTATATATTTTCACATACCCCCAAGCCCCCCCCTCCCCCACACACACACTTTACCACCATGCCCCCTTATCTGGATTGGAAAAAAAAATCATAATTACTAACATGGATATTATAGTATACTAATTTGGTAGCTACCACCCTATGTTGCATGTTTGTAAATCTCATCCATTTGCCTCTTGACACCCCCCCCCCTCCCCCCTAACTGGATGTGTGTGTAGTGGGCATGGTGGGGGGGGGGGTTATGTAGTGGGCATGCTGGGGGTGGGGGGTTATGTGGTAATACATGGTACAGTTATGATGTATCATTTATCAAGTCTTAATTATCAATGACTTCTCAAATTTCCTTTGATTGTGTCCTTGTAATGTATTCACTTACCGGTACTACTTGTCATCCATCATGGTGTATTTCATAAACATCAAAATGACTTCTTCGTCGATCAGGCACTAGGGCAGCTGGACTTCTCACACTTCTCACTTGATCACTGGATAAACAGTTACACAATGTTGACATGATATTACCCCATTGGACACAAAATGTTGCCAACATTTGATACAGTCTTACGACATTATGTAACTATTATAAATTCATTGGACTGATTAGAATTTCAGGCAAAATTGAGGGGTGACTGAATGTTAATAGATGTTTTGAATTATTATAGGATTATAACATGCATAGTAGTTTGCAAGGACCTTAGAGTTCAACAAGCCACAAAGCGTATTGCAAGTATTTTTGTGGACAACGCGGCTGATAATTACTGGTATCCATATGTATATAGCTGTTGACCTATGCAGATATAGTGACAGTTTAATTAATTCTTTTTTGGAAATACATAGGAAATTATATAGCCTGTAAGGGCCTTAGATTGCACTCATCCACAACTGGTATGGAAAAACGACATGCTAAATGTAATAAGTGATTGGAAATTGCAAAATACCGCCAAGTGGTAACAGTAAATTATATCAATGACATATTAAAACAGACAACAGACAGCAAAATTCTTTCACGAAATGAATAAATGAACGGAGAATGAACAATGAAGCATAGCCCAGTTTTCGACACAGCTTCGATTTCAAAACATAAAGCGAAAGCAACGGGGACGAGATATCTGTGCGTAACGTATTCAGTTCAAACAATTGTTTGTCCATATTACTTACCAGAAAACAGATGTAACGGGACGAGTAATGTTCATTGTTAAGCTGCCAACAACACCACACGTTCTCTCTCCTCCTCACACTGCAATCCAGTAGGTGGCGCTTCATAAAACGAAGGACGATAACCGATGACCAGTTGAACCATAGTCCAGTTGAACGTTGAACCAAAAAGTGGTTCTTTGGACGACCACCGCGGGAAAAACAATAACGAGGGCGGGAAATACGTTGAACCGAAAAACAGTTGAACGTATACTCGGTCGAGAATAATTTTGACCCACACAACAGTAATACGTCTTTCATTTTTGATAACTTCTATGATTGTTTCTGACTGTTGATAGGCTATTTTATGAGCGAAAATAGTAATATGCCATCAAAATAAGTGCATAACAGCGAAGTTTCCCAAATCGACACGCGTTATTAACGACTTGGACATTCAGTTTTAAGCATAACCACATGGTTTATTTGGAAAAGTCTGCAGAATTTAACTTAATATTAATAAGAAAATTACTCCCTGTTCTCAAACATTCATATCCCATTGTTTCGGTCATGTTGGTGTCGTTTGATCCACGGAGTTTCATGTGGTTGAACGTATAACCAGTTATAGGTTGAACGTAGAACCAATAATAGGTTCAACGTTTACGCCAAAGCTAGTATCATGTGGTTATACGTAGAACCAGTTATAGGTTGAAAGAAGAACCAATAACAGGTTCAACGTTTACCTCCATGCAAGTATCAATATATGCTTGAATTCCAACTGAAAACGTTCAACCAGATTCCGGGTAAACGTTTACTGTCATTAAAAATTGGTTCAACGTTGAACTGATAACAGGTTGAACATTTACTCCCTGAAATTGGCCGTTTTTACAGTGTTGAGGAATGACAGTGCGGCATACCAGAGCTTAAAAAGGACAGTATATATAATTGTCCAAGATGCCACGAAGCGAGTCTGCACGAACTGTCCAACGTGTAGGACAGAAGACACGAATTCAAGGGGTATCTGGTTCCAAATTGGAGCGACATGCAACAGGTGGGGAAACTTGACGACGTCTGGCGACTAAAATACAACCATATGACTCTACAGTAAAGAAATCGTCAACACCCAACATTCAGACCCGAGAATACGGAGGAATCTCGGACGTAGCCTTAGTATCTCAACCGCGCTTTTATTGCAGATGTTCACGTGGAGAATATGAAGTATCCACACGGCCCCTAGCACCAGCTTAAGCGGAATTAGATACGCTAGTCCGGGAGCTGTGATGACAGATCAGCTAAAACAACTCATCTGATGTTAATGGATAAGCATCATGGACGTCTGATGGAGTAAACGCCTTAACATGGGAAAACCTGGTAAATGAATACCTAGGAAAACTAACCTGTAAAATCTGACGTCGTACGGCTTGAATTTCCCACCGAAGCAATAAACCTACATATACTCGTCGAGTGACATGTACAGAGGGCGGGCCTCGGGGAATAACAGTCCACCAGCAGAGTCCTACAATATACAGGTAATAAATTGGGGCGATATGCAACAGGTGGGAAAAATCGACGACGTCTGGCGATTAAAAACAAGTCTTGTTTCAAATCGTGAAACGTGGCCTCTCGTCTAGAAAAATATTTAATTAGCTTGCATATTTCATGTGTGATCTCAAGGGAGTCATTTGAAACTTTAACCGTTTTGATTTCGTCATTGCAAGCCAGATTTAAAGCATGCCCATAACAGTAAGTGAACAATGTCCGAGGTTCCAATTGCATTATCCTAGCGGCAAGGCCACTTATCTTGCCACTCATGTTACTGGCGCCATCGTAGCATTGCCCTCTACACTTTATGGACAGGTTCATCCTAAATAAGACGTCAGTAATAGCTGAGACTAAGGTGTCTGCAGCAAGGTTTTGAACCTGATACACGCCACCGAAACGTTCGTGTACGCACAGATCTGTATCAAGCCAGCGAAAGACTAGAACATGTTCGGTATTAGAGATATTTGCCAACGTATCAATCATGATACAGACAAATGGTGATTTGTGGATGGAATTTATGATGTTGTTGAAAATCTGTTTTGATAATACATGAAGTATTTCGTTTTGTATATCAGCATCTGCGGATACATATTTTCCAACTTGCCTCACCCCAAACAAGATATATTGCAGGCCCTATAATTAGCACAGATGCTAAATATCGAATATTTCTTCTAAATTGCACCCCCAATATTATCAGTCTGGCCTGACCGAAAACTGACAATAACAGGGATTATTCTATCGTTCTTCCTTGTTAAACAGCGCGCATTCCTGAAGCTCAGGAAAGTAGCGAGTCTAGGTGAAGCTGAGATCTTACAAGAGGATCCGAGAAATCTGTTTTGCTGGTCTCGAGAATGGCAAATGCTTTTCAACGTTCAAAAAAGCAAGGTGATGCACTTAGACTTTAACAACCCAGAATTTGCGCACTTAATGGTTGGCCATCCCTGGGAGGGGAAAAAGACCTTGAAGTTATTCTGCATTGTTCCCTTAAGGCAAATTCCCGGGTGGCAGCATGTGTGAAAAAAAGCTAACAGGGTACTGGGCATGATAAATAGAACATTTACTGTCAAAGAACCAAAGGTTATGCTCCAACTTTACAGGTCAATAGTCAGACCTCATCTCGAATATGCAATACAGTCATGGAGTTCTCATCTCAAAGGAAATATAGATCTAATTGAGAAGGTCCAGAGGCGGTTTACGAGAATGATCCCGACTGTGCGTAGTTTGACATATGAAGATCGGCTACAAGCTCTGAATTTAACAACAATGCAATATAGGCGGTTGAGGGGTGATCTGATAGAGACATTTAAAATTATGAATGGTTCAGAAGGAGTTGATCCTTTAACATTCTTCGAACGCAGCATTATTACACATACTAGCGGCCATACAATGAGACTGAGGGTAAACCGGAGCAGACTGAACATTAGGAAATACTTTTTTTTTCCAAAGGATCGTTCAGCCACGGAACAGTCTTCCTCAATCAGCCATAGACTCAGATACAGTTAAACAGTTTAAAAGTCAGTTGGAGCACCATCACCGACAAATGGGAGTTCAACGAGTCGGATCGGCTCCCTCTCCCTTTCCCACACCACAGCGTCGCTGACATGTGGGGTACAGGTAAATACAGGTAAATATATAAGGATTTTTAAGGCAATCGCACGTACATTTTCATTTGTGGTCTGTGCAACTCCACTCAGACAATAATAGATTATTCTATCGTACTTCCAGGTTAAACAACGCACATGTGTAACTGCGAATCTATTCTAATTAGATGATATTATAAAGCTGCTAAATATTGAATATATTGTCTTTTCTCAGACGCCAACTACATATGTAACTGCGAATCTCTTCCAATTAGATTGTCCTTTCTCCGACACAGTGTTAAAGATATTTTAATGCGAATGTCTTCTAATTAGTATAGATTATAAAAGTGCTAAATACTGAATATAATATCTCTTTGCAGACGCCAACTACATATGTAACTGCGAATCTCTTCTAATTAGATGATATTATAGAGGTGCTAAATATTCAATATATTGTCTGTTCTCAGAATTCACCTACATATTTAAATGCGAATCTATTCTAATCAGATGATATTATAAAGGTGCTAATATTGAATATATTGTCCTTTCTCCGACATGGTATGACAGATATTTTAATGCGAATCTCCTCTAATTACAGTAGATTAGAAAAGTGCTAAATATTTAATATCTTGTCTTTTTTCCGAAAAGAGACTTTTGTGGACATTTAACTACAAATCTCTTCTTTTTAGTATAGATTATAAAAGTGCTAAATATTGAATACAATATCTCTTCGCAGACGCCAGGTAGATATTTAACTGCGAATCTATTCTATTTAGATGATATCATAAAGCTGCAAAATATTGAATATATTTTCGTTTCTCAGAGATCGACTACGTATTTAAGGGCGAATCTTTTCTAATTATATGATATTATGAAGGTGCTAAATATTGAACATATTGTCTTTTGTCGGACGCTAACTAGATATTTAACTGCGAATATCTTCTAATTAGATGACATTATTAAGGTGCTAAATATTCAATATATTGTCTGTTCTCAGACATCACCTAGATATCTAAAATACGACTCTATTCTAATCAGATATTATGAAGGAGGTAAATATTGAATATGTTGTCCTTTCTCCGACACGGTATTACAGATATTTTAATGCGGAACTCTTCTTATTAGACTAGACTATAAAAGTGCTAAATATTGAAAACAGTCTTTTCTGCGAAAAGGCTCTTGTGGATATTTAACTGCGAATCTCTTCTATTTAGTATAGATTATAAAAGTGCTAAATACTGAATGCTATATCTCTTCGCAGACACCAGCTAGATATTTAACTGATTTTAGATGATATTATAAAGCTGCTAAATATTGAATATATTGTCTTTTCTCAGAGGCCAACTACATATTTAAGTTCCAATCTTTTCTAATTATATGATATTATAAAGGTGCTAAATTAAGAAATAAAGACGGAGGAAGAGGTTTCAAATTTCCCAGATAACCACCAGTTGGCACGAGTCCAGCAGTTTAGATCCGAGGTCGCAGGGCCGAGGGTCTAAACTGCTGGACGAGTGCCAAATGGTGTTTATCTCGGAAATTTGAAACAGACTTCCGAGGTCTTTATTTCGATTCGAACATGCACAATAGAATATTTATTACGGAATTCTATTAAATATGCCTTCCACATTGATGCAAACAATTTTTGAATGAAGCGTCACTTCCCAGCTGTTCAATGCGAACATTGTTGCAAACTGCGGGAAAGTATCAATTACGCGCGCTCTCACTACAGTTACCCCCGTCAACCGACAACGTCACAGCTCTGCAGATGTTCGCCGGTGTTTATCGGGAGTTTTTCGGTACGATGATATAACATTGAGACGGACTGGAGGTATGTTCGAATATTGAATATATTGTCTTTTGTCGGACGCCAGCTAGATATTTAACTGCGAATGTCTTCTAATTATATGATATTATAAAGGTGCTAAATATTCCATATATTGTCCGTTTACAGACGTCACCTACATATTTAAATGCGAATGTATTCTAATTACACGATATTATAAAGCTGCTAAATATTGAATATGTTGTCTTTTCTCAGACGCCAACAACACAGTTAAGTGCGAATATTTGATAACTATATGATATTATGAAGCTGCTAAATATTGAATATACTGTCTTTTTTCAAACGCCAGATAGATATTTAACTGCGAATCTCTCCTTATTAGATGATATTATAAAGGTGCAAAATATTCAATATATTGTCTGTTCTCAAACGTCACCTACATATTTAAAGGCAAATATATTCTAATTAGATGATATTATAAAGTTGCTAAATATTAAATATATTGTCTTTCTCGGACGCCCGCTAGATATTTAACTGCGAATTTGTTCTAATTAGATGATATTATAAAGGTGTAAAATATTCAATATATTGTCTGTCCTCAAACGTCACCTACATATTTAAATGTGAATATATTCTAATTAGATGATATTATAAAGTTGCTAAATATTGCATATATTGTCTTTCTCGGACGTCAGCTAGATATTTAACTGCGAATTTGTCCTAATTAGATGATATTATAAATGTGCAAAATATTCAATATATTGTCTGTTCTCAAACGTCACCTACATATTTAAATGCGAATATATTCTAATTAGACGGTATTATAAAGGTGCTAAATATTGAATATATTGTCCTTTCTCCGACATGGTGTTACATATATTTTAATGCGAATCTCTTCTATTTAGTATAGATTATAAAAGTGATAAATAACGAATATATTGTCTTTTCCCAGACGCCAATATTTAAGTGTGAATTTGTCCTAATTAGATGACATTATAAAGGTCCTAAATATTGCATATATTCTTTTTCGGACGCCAGCTAGATATTTAACTGCAAATCTCTTCTAATTAGATGATATTATTAAAGTGCTAAATATTCAATATATTGTCTGTTTTCAGAGATCAGCTACATATTTAAGTGCGAATCTATCCTAATTAGATAATATTATAAAGGTATTAAATATTAAATATATTGTCCTTTCTCCGATACTTTGTTACCGATACTTAATGCGAATCTCTTCTAATTAGAGTACATTATAAAAGTGCTAAATATTGAATATAGATGCTATGAAAGTAACCCAATTTTCTTGCTACTGCGGAGTTAATATCTGCACAATATTGTCAAGTATGCTTTTTGGCACCAAGTTAAAGCATAGAAAATTCGAAAAATATCTAAAAAGGAGCCAATCCTGCACCTAACTGCAATAATCGGACAAATAATCTCGATGAAATCAGTTATGGGATCTATTTGACAATTAATGACACAAGCATTAAGCATAGATGTAGCAAAAGCTCTGAACTGGAAGGAAAATATTCTGCTATCAAGTGCTAGTATAGAGCAACTCAGATTCTGGCGAGCAATATTCGTCAACACTTATCTTAATCTATATGTAAATGTACTTATACTTCCAGGATTGTATATTCTGACGCTAGTGCGACAGGGTTTGGCGGCTATGTGTCGAAGCAGGCGACGAAGTAGCGCATGGCCATTGGGAAGCCATAGAAGCTAGACGTAGATGTACATGGCGGGAGGTCAAAGCTGTGTATTTAGTTTTGAAAAGCTTCGCCTCATTTCTACAGTCAGAAAGAGTGAAATGGTTTACAGACAATGCAAACGTGACATCTATTGATGAAAAGGGTAGCATGGAAGACGATTTACACCATCTTGCGAGATCTATTTTTAAAATATGCATGTCCAAACAAATATATCCAGAAGTACAGTGGATTCCCCCATCAGAAAATGAAAGAGCAGGTTATCTCAGTAAAATTGTAGATTGTGATGATTGGGGTGTTGCTATTTATCTATTTGCCGACCTGGATAAAATGTGGTGATAGATTTGCTAGCTATTATAACAGGAAGGTAGCCCGTTTCAATGCGAGGTATTGGAATCCTGACTTTGAAAATGTTGATGCATTTACAGTAGACTTGAAGGGGGAGAGAAACTGGCTTGTTCCTCTTGTGTATTTGAGAGAGAGAGAGAATTTGGGTTTAACGTGGCGTTCAGCAATATTTCAGCTATATAGCGACGATCAAACAAAATTCTGAGTACTCAAGCCAATAACTTAGTGACCCAACGCATAAAAACATAGACACATTAAAACTCACGTAACAAACCGACTTCTCTCAAATAACCCAAGATGCAATCCTCCCTCATCCGAATAAAAAGATCTTCCAAAGTAGTCGCTCGATAAAATGCATCTCTTAAAATATTAAAATCTATGCATTCGATAAGAATATTTTTCACCGTGAGATCTTCATGGCGTGGAATATACCTTGAGACTGGTTCTTTTTTTAGTAAATGTTCGTGAGTTAATCGTGTATGGCCGATTCTACATCGCCTGATCATGGTTTGATCGAAACGTTTCTGACTGTTCAGATGAGTATAGCCTACAGTTGAACTCATGAAGTTTGTTATTATTCACAGCATCTCATAAAGATTGAAACAGCCGTCTCACATAAGTACAGATAGAGGGCCTGAAATCGCTATATGGGATTCCAACAGGATCAACCTCATCATCTAGGACTACCTTAGCCAACCTATCAGCCTCAGTATTACCTTTCATGTCAACATGACTAGGCAACCAACAAAATACAATATCAATCTGTTGATCAAATTCACAGTCATGTAGTTGTAGAATACTCAAGATAGTGAGATGAGTAGAAGTTCCTCTTTTAATCGCTTGGAGGCTTGACAAAGAATCTGAGAATATGACATTTTTTTCCTTGTAGTGGACCCAATACCTTCTAAAGCAAACAATATGGCTTTTGCTTCTGCAGTGAATATCGAACTTTTACCTGGTAGTCGACAGGTTTTAGTTTTGGAACTAAAGATAGTAGCACATGCCACTCTCTCACCATCTTTAGAACCATCTGTATAAATAGCCTGATACGATCTGTATTTCTCTCTCAGTAGACCAAATTCTTTTGTATGCAAGAGCTGGCCCGTATCTGTTTTTTATATTTCGTTAGAGAAATATCTACTTCTGGTTGAGCTAACTGCCATGGTGGGATTGGTAAGAGCTTGTTAGGTAAAATTTGACTAAGATTAATACCAGCTGCTACAATGTGTGGTTTCATACGAATTCCAAGAGGTGGAATAATGGAGGGTTTCTTCAAATAGAGATCTGCGAACTGAGGATTGAAAACACAGTTATATGCAGGATTCGAATGATTTGATCGCAATTTTGTAATATATTGCAGTGATAGTTTAATTCTTCGAAGTTCTAAAGGAAATTTATCTGTTTCGGCATATAAGCTTTCTTTAGGGGATGTTCTGAACGCTCCAAGGCAAAGTCTTAGTTCTTGATGGAGAATAGGATCTAGCGTTGCCAAGTTTGACTTGCTTGCACCATTGTAAACAATAGAGCCATAATCAAGTTTGAAACGAACTAGTGATCGATATAAATGGAGAAGTGTTTGCTGATCTCCTCCCCACTTATAATTGGCAACTACCTTCAACAATTCAAGAGCTTTCGTGCACTTAGCTTTCAAGCAATTTATATGCGATTTGAGTGTTAGTCGGGGGTCAAACAACATTCCTAAGAATTTGACCTCTTTTACCACTTTGATCTCAGTTCCATCTAATGTTAGTACTGGATCTTTGTGCTGGAAATATTTTCTGCAGAAGTGTCTACAGTTTGTCTTAATTCTGGAGAATTTGAAGCCATTTTCTAGACACCATTTCTGAATTCTAGTCAGACAAAGCTGTAACGTTTTCTCAATATTGTGTATACTTTTTCCAATGCACGAACTGTTGAAATCGTCTACAAAGAGTGAACCATCAAATGATTTATTCAAAACTTCCGCCAAGCTGTTGATGTTGATACTAAACAGAGTAGTAGACCAAATACTGCCCTGTGGGACACCTTGATCTTCGTCAAAATGATCAGGCATGGTTGTACCCAGCCGAACTTGAAATTGTCTATCATTCAAAAAGTTGGATATGAAAATGGATAAACGGCCCTTTAATTCCATAGTGTGAAGGTCTTTTAGAATCCCGCATTTCCATGTAGTATCATAGGCTTTTTCAAAATCAAAAAATATGGAAACTACATGTTCATTCTTGCCGAAAGCATTCTTGACATAGGAATCTAATCTGACTAAATAGTCAATGGTACTTCTATTTTTACGGAAACCAGCTTGAATATCAGTAAGTTTCTTTTCAGTTTCTAAGTACCAAACAAGGCGATCATTTATGATGGATATGGATAATGGATATTATCAGGGCCTGCAGCAGAATCGTTAGCTTTCGAGAGAGAAGCATGAAGCTCCTCAAATGTAAACATAGCGTTATAGTCTTCATTGTTACCGGAGGGGATTTAATTTCATTTTTCTCTCCTCTTTTTCTGGAAACTTTGAAATTTAGGTACATAATTATCTGACGAAGAGTTTTTGGCAGTTGTTTTGCCTAGCTTATTTGCAATCTCTACTCTGTCAGTTAACACCTGATTTCCATCGTTGAGATGAACACTAGACTTGGAGCTTTTGCCTTTTATTCTTTGGATCATATTCCAAAGTTTTGTTATAGGAGTACGTGTATTGATATTAGAAACATAATTTTCCCAAGAATCTCATTTGTTCTGTTTCATGGTTCTACGAGCTTTATCTCTAGCTACTCTGAGATCTTTCAAATTTTCAGAATTTGGATGTCGGCGGAAACACCGTTCAGCTTTCTTCCTACGTTTCCTTGCTTCTTTGCAGTCATCATTAAACCATGTTTTTTTAATATGTGCAAGCCCTGAAGATGTGGGTATGGCTTGGTTAGCAATTTAGCAATTTCAATTAGCATATCTGAGAATAACTGTATAGGATCTGAAACATCAGCAAAAGAAACTGCTTGTAGTTCTTGTGAACAAAACTTTTCAAATTCTGACCAATTTGCTTTTTTGAAATTATACCTTGTTAAGGGGGTGAGGGTCATCAGCGGAATGAACAGCTTTTAAAACTGTGGGAAAGTGATCACTCCCACAGAGGTCATCATGAACAGACCCAGTAAATTCTTCGAGTATAGGAAGGTCGCAAAGTGAGATATCTAAAGCTGAATAGGTTCCAGGAGATGTGGAAGAAAATGTGTATAAGAACCATCATTAAAAATACACAAAGAATTATTTGATATCAAATCTTCAAGAACTTTTCCTTTACAATGCTCTTCTTTATCTCAAAAGTTACTATGGCCGTTAAAATCACCCATCAATAAACAAGATTTAGGGAGTTGATCGTGAAGGTTCTGAAGTTCACGAAGACAGAGACCTCCTGATGAAGATATTTACACCGTGCATAATGTGAATACAGAACTCAAAGTAAGGCGGACTGCTACAGTTTGTAAACCTGTCTTCAAATCAATAGGACTATGCAAAACATCCATTTTAACAAGTATTGACGAGTCGCCTGTAGCCTTTCCATGCTCTTGCAAAGCATATGAATGATAGTATATTGCAGTAATTCAAATTTAATTTTATCTGCTTCTTTGAGAAAAGTTTCATTCAAACAGAGAGCTAAGGGTTCATAATCCTGAGTTAACAACTGAAGCTCATGTAAATTTGATCATAATCCTCTGCAATTCCATTGGAGGAGGGTGGGAAACTGAGCCATTTTCAGTCTATATGAAGAAATAATACACAAGAGAACACATACTAGGAAATAGAGTGTCAACTTAGCCATTATGAACGTTTAATTAAAGGTCTTCTCCTCTGGATTTTCTGTTCTTTTTTCTGCTCTTCTCGCAACTGCTGCATATCTTTGTATTTATTTCCACAAATTTCTTGTTCTCTCTTCTGTTCACATTTCTTTTTCGACCTCTGGTTTAAGGAAGTCTTGCTGGGTCGCTTATTATCACAAGATTGATCTATGTGCTCAACGACGGCGTTTTTGTCTGAGGAGAGGTTTATAGGTGTATTTGTTTTGAGAACGGAGTTATCAACTTCCCCTTCACCTTGTTTTTCAAAATCTTCATCTTCACCTCCTTCATCCACTGAGGGCAGCTCATTTCTAGCATCATCTCTGGTGAGCTCAGCAACCACATTTTCATGAAGTTCAAGTCACCACCAGAATGCACAGGTGCATCTACTGAAGGTAGCTCATTTCTAGCATCATCTTTGGTGAGCTTAACACTCACATCATCATCCGCGGTGAAGTTCGAGTTACCACTAGAATGTACAGGTACAGCTCACCAATCTCCAATGTACGAGTTGTCACAGCGAAACAGCTCACCAATTACCAGTATACGAGTTGTCAGAGCATTTCCATCATAGCTCTCTAGATTTGTATCTAATACCGCTTATGCCGGTGCTAGGGGCCGTGTGGTCATATCATCCAAGTTGCCACATGAACAGGTACAATAAAAGCGTACCTGAGATACAACACATATCACGAATCGTTAGATTCTTGGTATGTGCTTTAGAATAGGTTAACCAGAAGACTATTCTGTGAAGTCATGTGACGCAGTCAGTATGTCGGCACCTCTTCCCACTTCCCTTATATGTGTTGTAATTGAATTAATGTCTTCATCTTCACCTCCTTTCCCATCTACCACGGGTAGCTCATTTCTAGCATCATCTGCGGTGAGCTCGATTTCGACAACAGCATCCGAACGCACAGGTGAATGTTCACTACGACTGCCGTCTACATTAAGTGCAGTAGCAACACTGATGGGCATTTGACTATCGTTGACACCGCTGCCGTTCTCCACCCCGGACAGAGAACCAACAATTTGAAGTGTTTCTGGATCTACAATCATCTCATACTCATTTTCTCTAGACTGCTGATTACGAAGTAAACTTTCCGGAATTTCATCTGCCCTATTCCTCTTGTGGGGTGGACCAGGAATATCAAAGGAATTATCAACATCATCTTCCTCAGAGAAAGATGAAAATCTGTTTGAGCTGTTGGGTGAATTTTCTGCTTCCTCTGTGCTCTTTTTAGTTTTCCTTTGTCTAAGCTTAAAATTCCTCTTTCTTGCCATCCGGTCCTACAATTGACCAAATGCTATCACCAACGCTTTCAGGTTGTTCGACTTCCTGTGTGTTCATTGTTCAGCTCTCCGCAACGGCGGACTTTTCCTTAACGGGAGAGTTCTTGTCTGTATATTGGATTGAATTCCAGTCACATATTATGAAGCCGTCTGGTTTTTCTGTGAGTCAGACCTTCTGAGTTTTCACGAGTTTTACATTCCCGTTTTTGTGGCCTGGCTGTCCACAACTCAGGCATTTATTTTTAATGAGTGAGTGAGTGAGTGAATATGATTTAACGTCGCTCTCAGCCATATTTCAGTCATATCACGACGTTGGGTCCTATTTCTTTTCACACCCGGGAACCACACGGTGGGGTCCTATTCCTTTTCACACCCGGGAACCCCACGGGTGCCTCGGTTAGTCGCTTCTTACGACAAGCTCTCTGAGGAGCTGAGGCCTATTCTTACCATGACCTGCGGTGTGCACAACGACATCCCAGGTCAATCCCCGGAAGCCCCAGTGGGGCTTTATTTTAAATGGAAAATCCCAAAACATGTGATTTTCATCTCCGCATGTGTAACAGGCTTTAACCTGACCTTTGTACCAAACAGAAAGTCTGAATTCTCCAAACATATCTGTGAAGGGAAGAGTGGTTTTGATGCCAGACATCCACACCTTCCTACTCCCAGTTTTGAAATCTCTGTCCAAAGTAAAGTACTCGTGAGAAATGTCATGAACATTACCATATTTCTCAAAAATATGTCTGATGTCAGTGTGTGGTATCTGTACAGGGCATTTTGTTCTGACAAGTACTTTCGTGGGTGCAATCTCCTCAAAGTGACCGCACTGATCTTGGAAATCCAAGATACCGTTGGAGAGGCGAACATCATTGGCCTGTTCGTTTTATAGTGCCACAATCCAGAGACCCTTTCACCCGCGCTTATCCATCAAGGACTTTCGGCCCTGATCCGACAGACTGTTTTAAAGCACACCAAATATCAATCGGCTTAGCGGCATTCAGCCCCAAAAGTCTAAGGCCCAGTGGTCTACCAGGGAGCTCCAGAAAAGATTAATTCGAACAAACAAGCAAACAATAAAATAATAACAGTTGTCAACAGTTTTACAAATAGCCCGCGCTATATATTAACACAGTGCCTCCAAAGACCCCAAAAGCCCCGTATGACAGTGTTATATTCGATACAGCGCCATCTACCTACACAAGGAAAATGGTGAACTCTCACAGCTTAATTGTCATAGCACTAAAAATAATTATTGATTATAGACTCCCACCCAGGAAGCTCCAGAAAAGACTAATTCGAGCAAACAAACAAAAAAATAATAACAGTTGTCAACAGTAATAGCCCACGCTATATATCAACAGCGCCTTCACATTTGCGTACACTTCGCCATCCATAAGATGGCTTGCGAATCATGTGTCTCCATTATCGCGGAGCGATATCCGGTACTTTACCGTATTCTGTTCGGCCTTCATCCGGCGGAGAACAGACTCGAGAACTCTGATAAATTACAGGTGTTCATACCACTTCAGAAACAGATATTGTCTGAGCTTACAAAATATATAGGTATGAATAATTTTCGTATCATCCAAGAGATGTGGTAGATTCGTAATTTTGAACAAGAAGGATGATCACATGACTCGAAAATGGCGGGTTATGTTGGGGTTACGTCGATAGACTTGGCTGACGAAATCACGTGGTATTGATTTCTGGAAATTCCATCTTACAGTTGCCGAAAGTAGGCTGAAAATGAATACACACGATCCCAGTGTCAGTCTTACCGCGTATAGATGGGTATAGATGACCCAGATGGTTACAGGTTGAGCGCCCAATACACAAAAGACCCGTATGACCGTGTTACACTCAATAGAGCGCCATCTACCTACACAAGGAAAATGGTGATCTAGGTCAACCCAAATGGGCTGACCAAGACAAACGAAAACCGCTGCGAACAGCGAAAATCTGACGAATCAACTCAAAATTTCACCATGCACAGATGCCAAAAACGTTCACGAAAAATACTACACAAAACTCTGCAATAATTATAACGCATATAAGGGAAGTGGGAAGAGACATACTGACAGAGCCACATGACTTCACAGTATAGTCTTCTGGTTAACCTATACTAAAGCACATACCAAGAATCTAAAGATTCGTGACATGTGTTGTATCTCAGGTACGCTTTTATTGTACCTGTTCATGTGGCAGCCTGGATGACATGACCACGCAGCCCCTAGCTCCTAGCAAAAGATCTGTACAGGGGGCGGGCCTCGGGGACGAAACGTCCACCAGTGGAATATCGCCATATACAGATAAAATTTACAACGCATGTAAGGGAAGTGGAAAGAGGTACCGACATACTGGCAGAGCCACATGACTTCACAGTATAGTCTTCTGGTTAACCTATACTAAAGCACATACCAATAATCTAACGATTCGTGATATGTGTTGTATCTCAGGTACGCTTTTATTGTACCTGATCATGTGGCAACTTGGATGACATCACCACACAGCCCCTAACACCGGCATAAGCGGTATTAGATACAAATCTAGTGAGCTATGGTGGAAATGCTCTGACAACTCGTATATTGGAAATTGGTGAGCTGTGTCGCTGTGACAACTCGTACACTGGGGATTGGAGAGATGTATCGTCGTCAGATGAAAATGACGGCATACACAAAAGACTAGTCTGTAAGGCCCGATGTCGACCCAGCATCAGCTTCCTACAATGTCAATATATATCAAAGACCAGAAGGTCTGTACAGGGGGCATGCCTCGGGGACGAATCTCGCCATATACAGGTAAAAATTACAACGCATATAAGGAAAGTGGGAAGAGGTACCTCACTTGGAGACAATCCATCACACTTTTGAATAGAAGAAATGTGGACCTGTTCTCTTTACAATCGACGACTGTCCTTGACCTGAATATCAATCCGCAGATTGTCCACAAGTTTCGTGATGCCTTGAACAATGGCCTGGTGCTCCTGCACTTTCACAGCCTCAGCCATATTGTCTAAAAATTAGCACTCTCAGTGTCCTCCGTAGATCCTCTGAAGCTGTCGTCTAATGATGCTGTAGTTGTATCCGAAAAATTTCTTTATCAGAAGATACCAGGTTCGAATCCTGGCAAGCTCGCCAATGTAGAAGTTTCGGTCCCCAAGACGGCTTGTGCGCGATCTTAGATATTATAACGCAAGGTCGTCTGTTGACTCGGGTGATGGTGTCTACGTAACCCAGAAAGATTCCAGTCCGGCTCCAAGATTTCTCGAAGACTTGGTAGCCTCTTTACATGAGACATGATACAACAACGACGTAGTCCATGTCTGTTGAATATTAAGCCGATTTATTGTATATTCATTTCACTCAGGAATAATCGGCGACATTTGCAGACAGATCAACACAGCTTCATTAACATCGGACCATTGTAAATGTCTTTCAAACTGGAGATGATACATCTATCATCGAGACATGATAGTGATGACTGTGATGCCTGTACACACCTACCATTGCTATATATACAATTCTAGTATATTACAGGGGCATGCTGACACATCAGATTCTCAGTAAAGTTGTGACATCTTGCTCGGCTATCTGTCTCATTTTCTAAACATGCGCATCAAATTCGGGATTACAAAGTACAAATTCATTGCAATTACACAACCATTTTCTATATTAACTCATTAAATTGAAATTATATAACAGCTTATGTTTTACAAAACCTGACCTAAAAGGTCATGGAACGGAATCTTGAAGATAGCTTTATCAAAACAAATAGAACTTAAAATTAGAATACATCATAATATATACATATATATGTACAGTAACACCTAAAGTATGGCTTCTCGTTTGCAAATTACTACAATATAAAATTGGTAACTGAACAGTCGAACTTTACGTAATTGTATGGTGGCTAAGTAATCCTATATTTCACAAGATGAAGTCACAGGTCAGGCTCTTCTTTGTTCTCTCTATAATGTGCAACTGAGTGATTACAGCAGATCTTACAGATATTACATACTGAATAAAGCCCCAAAGCGTCTTAAAGCCTCAGATCTATATACCATATAGATGATTTAGTGAACCGAACTTTGTGCGATAATAACAACATCATGTATTTCGTAAGTTCCAATTTGTTCGTATAGGTCAGTGGAGACCACAATCTATCTAGAATGAGCTCTTTCAAGGTTCGTTAAAGATAAAGATAAATATCGTTTTTATAGCTTCCCTCAAGCTTCATGAGGCTACATCGAAAAACGAGAAAAATAGATCAGTTTTAATATGTATTGATGTATTCTTGAAATAGTCTTGGGCTTTACCCTTGAAAATAATGACTTCTGAAAATATAGTCAAGGTCTTCAAAGTATCTCAAAAAGAAAAAACTTGATTATCTATAAACGTATGAAGGAACAGATTTCCTTGATGTCAAATTTCAGTCCATTCTCAAATCGCAAGAGCTATATCATTTTCCTACCTAAAATGAAACCAAATGTAGTATCACAGAGAGATTCAATCGGACACGGATGTTGATGTTTAAATTCTTTATGGCGAAAAAAACCACACCAGAAGATATAGATACATGTATTACCGCGAATGGTTGAGGGCTATAACAAAGTATTTCGCAGAAGCATAAAAATGGAAAATATAAGTTCGTGGCTGGTGATTTAGTCAACATCAGCAAAGCAAAGCGCATATTTGATAAGGGATATTTGCCAAACTGGTCAGAAATGAATAATCCACAAGGTACTAGTGGATTTAAGCGACGAGAAATTGAAAGGGACGTCATTGGAGAGCATAGATGCGCTCCACAAATTGAACAGATATTACAACAGAGAAACGTAATGGAAAGACGCATTATCTCGGTTGGCATGATCGAAAATATCCAATTCATGGATGAGAGCAGAGCAAGTGAAAATGATACTTAATTGACGCCAGTGTGTACAGGGCTACAGGGCCATGCACATGGACCGTAAATTAGTAATGCTAAGAGTAAATGCTATGGTTTCAACTTTAGCGTTTTGTATATCCATCATTGTTACTATTTACTTAGTCTTTAAACTCTTCGGATGGTCCATACAACATCCCCGATAACTTTTTTTAGAACAAATCAATACTGGAACTGGTGGATCTCGTAAGGCAACACAAATGCTTTTACTGGTACAGATATGGTAGGATTGCATTATTTATTTCGTACACAGCGTCGGAGAAGCGACGGAACTCGTATCTATATTCCTCAGACTCATAAAATACATGTAATGTTGTTACATGTTATGCCTCCCAGATACATTATCAATCGCCAATAAGAAAAGTAAGCAGAAAAGATCAGCTACTAATGGGTGGCGATCCATGGATGTGTTGAAGGATTTGCATGTTATAGATGGACAAATGCTTGCGTTTACGAAAATTCGGGTTTCTATATGCGAGAGAGAGAGAGAGAGAGAGAATTAAGGTTTAACGTCGCATTCAGCCATATCTCATCTATATAGCGACGATCAAACAAAATTCTTGTCTAAGTTTGCCAGCAAAACAAGTCAACAACCCAACAATCCAAAAGTTAACAACACAACACATTAAAAACCTGTACATACGTAAAAATTTATACAAGAAGCCGATTTGTCTCAAAGAACCTAAAATGGAATTTTCTTTTACCGAACTAAAAATTCCTTTTCAAGTAGATGCTCAATAAAATGTATTTCTTACAATCTTAATATCTATAAAGTCCATCAAAATATGTTTCACTGTGAGATCCTCGTGGCATGGAATACACATCGGGGCTGGTTCGTTTTTTTGAAGTAAATGTCCGTGATTTGATCGTGTTTGGCCAATTCTACACCGCCTGATCATGGCTGGATCGAAACGTGTCTGCCTGCTCAGATCAATATAGCCTACAGATGTTTTTATGCTAAGCATCCTATAAAGACTGAAACAGCTATCTCACATAAGCACAGCAACAGGACCTGAAATAGCTGTACGGGATTCCAACAGAATCAACCTCATTATTTAAGGCTGCCTTAGCCATTTCATCAGTTTGAGCAATGCTGATCGTAGATATATTAATGTCGGAAGCCATAAAGCATTCTTTAGCTCTACTACATACAAGAGATATCATTCATGGGATGTTTCTTTGTTTATAGAGTTGCTTGAATTTCTCATTAAAAATATCTATGTGAAATTTGGCAACACAATATATCAACAGCACATAGGTGTTCCAATGGGTACTAATTGTGCACCCCTATTGGCTGACCTGTATCTGTTCTCTTATGAATATGACTATATGCAGGCGCTTTCAAAACCCGATCCATTCAAAGCCGGTTCCTTCTCATTCACCAAACGCTATATAGACGACCTTCTCGCTGTGGATAATCGCTATATAAATGACGCAGTGAAGGATATATATCCACCTTCACTGGATTTGAAGGAAACTACAGATAACCCTACAGGAAAAGTGATGTTTTTGTCATTTTTCTTTAAAATTCCTGCTTTTCTTTGAGGAAAATTGGGCAAAATCTATTTTATTTCCCCTCAGACTATTATTTACTAATTCATCATTTTTTATGAATTATCTCATTTTTTCGAAGAAAACACAAAATTAAATAATTCGAAAAATCTAACCTAAAAAAAAATCGACAAAAATGCTTGTTCTGAAGATGATGTCATTCTGGCGTCATCAAAGCAGCCATCTTGGATTTTGTGACATTTTCTGTTACAGCTTGACCCAAGGGTATAGTGTGGTAAGTTACAGCTCCTTGCTCAAGGGATAAGAAAACTATTGGGGGGGGGGGGTCGAAATGGCCCCCCAGGCCTGGACAGGTCCTAAAAAGCCCGGCCAGATAGGGTTAATTCTTCTAAGGAAATTCATCTGCTTCAACATATAAACTTCTTTAGGCGATTTCTGAACGCTTCGATGCAAAAGTTTGAGTCATTGTAGAATAGGATCTAGCTTTGCCAACTTTGCACTGTTGTAAACAATATAGTCATACTCAAGCTTAGAACAAAAAAGTGATCGATCAAAAATGGAGGAGCGTCTGCTGATCTCCACCCCACTTACAGCGGTTAAATACCTTTAAGAAATCGAGTGCTTTCGTGCACTTGGCTTTCAGAAAATTTATATGCGATAAGAAAGTTAAATAAATTGACTTCTTTTACTACCTCAGTTCCATGTAATGTAAGCTGAATGCGTGTGCTGGAAATACTCTCTACAGAAGTGTACGCAATTTGTCTTAGCTCTGGGGAACTTGTAGCCATTGTCTAGACCATTTCGGAATTCTATTTAGACAAATTTGTAATGTTCTTTCAATATTATGTATACTTTTCCCACCTCAATATGTTGAAATAATCTACAAAAAGAGAACTATCAATATATATTTTTTAAAAAGTGCAGGTAAGCTGTTGATCTTGATACTGAACAGAGTATACAAAACAATGCCTTGTGGGACATCTTGATCCTAAACGAAATGATCAGACACCCGAACTTGAAATTATCTACTATTATTAACTTGCCTTTCAGTTTCTATGTACCAAACAAGGCGGTCAATTGTCATGCCTTCCATTCTTTTACCAACACAGCTTGTCAGGGAAATTGTTTAGTTACCAAGATCTGTATGGTGAGAGATATGTTTTGGGACTGGTATAACAATGACATTATACCATGACGGTGGAAAGTCTTCGTTCAACCAAAATTTGTTAGATATGTGCAATAGGATTTCTAGAGAAAAATTCAGGTAGATATTTCAAAAATCAAAGATGAATATTATCAGGGCATACGGCAGAATCGTCGTTAGCATTCTCGAGAATTGTAAACAAAACTTTATAGCCTTCACGGTTATTGGAGGGAGTGTAATTTCGTTCTTCGCTTCTCATTATTGGGAAGTTTGAAATTTAGGTACATAATGATTTGACGAAGAGTTTTCGGCAGTTGTTTCGCCTATCTTATTTGCAAGTTCTACTCTGTCAGTTATCACCTGATTTCCATCGTTGAGATGATGAACAATGGACTTGGAGCTTTTACTCTTAATTCTTTGGGTCATATTCCAAACTTTTGTTATGTGAGTACCGATAAAGCTTTTCAAAAACTGGTCAATTTGCTCTCTCAAAATACCTTGTTGAAGGAGGGTCATCAGCTGAATGAATGACTTATAACCGTGGGGAAATGCTCACTTCCACATTGGTCATGATGAACAGACCAAGCACATTCTTCGAGTATAAGGTCACAAAGTGACCAGGGCTGAATAGGTTTCATGAGCTGAGAGCAAATTTGTATAAGAAATATCATTAAAAATACATAAAGAATTATTTGCTATAAATTCCTCTTGTCGTAATCTTCGTTACCCAAAAGGATACTACGACCATTAAAATCAATAAACAAGGTTTAGGGAGCTGATCGCAACGATTTTTAAGTTCACCAAGACGGGGACCACCAGAAGAAGGTATGTTCACCGGAAATAATGCAAAAACGGAACTCAAAGTAACACGAAATGCTACATCTTGTAAATCCGTCTTTAAAGCAGCATGACTATGTAAAACACCCATTTTAGCAATTGAGTACTGAGGGGCAACTGTAGCCCTTCCATACTCTTCTAAAGTGTAGAGATGATAAGGTGTATATTGCCGTAGTTCAAATTTATTTTTGTTTGCTTCTTTGAGATAAGTCTCATAACCCTTGAGCGAACGCCAGGTGACAATAGATAAAAGCCCACAACCTGTGAACTGTCAATTGAATAGACAGAACAAAACTGAGATATAAGTCAACTGGACCACAGCCGTACAACACAGACAAACACACCACGCTAGCCACGAAATGGCCAGCTGGACTAACCAACACCACAAACAGAGAAAATTCGAAGAATCAACTCAAAATTTCACTACGGTATACATAGATGCCAAAAACGTTCATTAAATATATTACACAAGAAATCTGGAACAACTGCAGTGATAAATCTCAAAATTAGACTCTCAGAGACCAAACTGACAATAGTCTGAGGTCTAATGTCTAATCGTGAACCACCACGTGAAAAAACAGTTGACTATTTCCTGTGAAATATATACATTTGTCAAATATAACTGTTAGTAGCTATTGGGATTGGATAGCTATTGGAATGGATAAGACCAGCAACGTCGCCCCGGGAACGTCTTGCAGACACCACCGACCAAAGAGAACTAAGATCGGTTAATATTCCGTCAGCGACCCACACATACGCGGAAAGATTACTTTTCCCCTTATTTTACGTACCAGTAAGTAGATTGTAATAAATGTACTTGAACTGGACAGATATGTGCGAAAAAACGCGGACAACCCACCGTCTGCATGAATTTTTTTTATGCCAGAAAATAGATATTCTGGAAAACTGATAAAACTGAAAACTAAATAATGCCATCAGGCACCCGTGTAATCAACACTGGATTTCGTCTTCAGTAAGCAATAAATCAACCCAGTTTTCAATTATTAGTTGACGAAATAGGAGAAAAATCTCAGTTATAATCCTGATACCAAAGGGTAGTTTTATCCATTCAATGTTAAATGATAATGAAACAATTACGGACATATCATAATAAAGAATAATTTTGCAGTCAATCAGAATAATCAATTTCATTTTTGAGGGGAAAAAATTTTAAGTAGTACTAACGTAAAATTATCAAGGGTGCATTTCTAATTACAAGCGTCTAGTCCGTCATCCATAATTCAGCCGTCGTCCATTAGAGAATATCCGCGTCCATAATCCAAAGACCTATTCCATATTCCATATAACAGTATTAGCACCAAATTCAGGCTTGTACATAGGCTTATTTCCTGCAAGAGAGAAGCGGTCAACAGTTTTCAATGATGCCGGCATGACATCATGATGTTCCAAAAATATCAAATCCGTATCGCTGATCAGTATTCTTAATCCATAGTTCGTTGTAAAGTAGTCATCTAAAGAATGATGTATCTCAGCCACGCTTTGATTGTGCCTGTTCATATGAGTACCATGAGGATCTTGAAGTACATGGGTTTATACGGCCCCTAGCCCCGGGGTAAGCGGAATTAGACACAAGTTACGAAACGTAGCGCCATAGATCTTGCACGCTACGTTCGTATTTTTTTATCAGCATACGATATGTATCGCCAAATTTGAGAAACTTTGAGTGGAGGCGTTTGGTGGAATAGCCGTTTTATAAGTTTCTGTAACAATGTTTTGTGACGTTGATTAAAATCGTCACATTTAACACAGGATCTAGCAAATGCTACTAAGCGAGATATGTATACGCCATATGCAGGTCCCACTGGAATATTACTATCCAGAAAGGGATAGTTTATGATGTCGAAATTGTAATCGTCTCTTTTGTCATAAAGTCGACGAGAGAGAATGCCCGCTTCATTTTTATAGAGATAGAGATCTAAATAAGATGTGCCTGTAGGGCTATCTGTAGTTTCCTTCAAATCCAGTGAAGGTGGATATATATCCTTCACTGCGTCATTTATATAGCGATTATCCACAGCGAGAAGATCGTCTATATAGCGTTTGGTGAATGAGAAGGAACGGGCTTTGAATGGATCGGTTTTTGAAAGCGCCTGCATATAGTCATATTCATAAGAGAACAGATACAGGTCAGCCAACAGGGGTGCACAATTAGTACCCATTGGAATACCTATATGCTGCTGATATATTGTGTTACCAAATTTCACATAAATATTTTTAATGAGAAATTCAAGCAACTCTATAAACAAAGAAACATCCCATGAATGATATCTCTTGTATGTAGTAGAGCTAAAGAATGCTTTATGGCTTCCGACATTAATATATCTGCGATCAGTTTTCTTGAACACAGATACTATTAATGAACTTAGACGGTCAATAAGGTCCTGATGAGGGGTTGTAGTATAGAGAGTCGAGAAATCCCATGTGGATACATGTCTGTACGGTATGTGACCTTTAGCATCAAGTTCTTCCGTAAGACATTTTGAGTTTTTCAATATCCACATACATTCAACGCCAGAGTTCTAAGGACTAAGAAACCCAAATATTTGTCGCTGAGAAAACATTAGCTTGAAACAATCAATTAATGTTCTTGTTGTTGTTCGATTAACGTTGTATGATCGGTGAACCTTAGCAAGCACGTTCTCGCGTATTGAATTTCGATACAATGAAACAGAGAATTTGTTCCATCTTGTCTTCGTGAAGTACATTTTCGCCGCCTTATTGCGGAATTTATCAGTTGTTGGCGGCGTCTGCATCTTTCAACGTTTCATATCTGTCAGCTGTACATCTTTTTATCAAAGAAAAGATGTACCGTAGTTTGACTCCATACGCTCTCTTCTCCCGTAGCAGACATATATATGCGCGACGTTTGCGCAAAGGTATCCGCTGAAGTGTCAACTCTAACATGGCGATCTTATATAGCATCAGTTCGTGATTCCGGACGCTTAATTTCACACTGAGGGAGGGACCGACAAACATGGATAATAGATGGAAACATCCATTACTTGTATGCTCGCAGGACCGACTGGTTGCGGTTCATTTGTTAAAGAAAGGAAATTAATCATCATGGGAGATTTGATGTCTGAGACACAGGATATAGTAACACGATTTATAAATGAATCCATCACAGGGATGCCAATGTACTATATATATAGCACAAAATATATTTAGTAAACATACGAAAACAGAACAATCAGTTTGAAATATGTTTCTCTTACCCGGGTAAATATACCTGGAATAAGTGAATGTTTTCCAATAGGCATTGAAGAACACAAAATCCCTATGGAATTCTGTTTGAAACAGAACACACCAGAGCATTTGCGTTTGCGCGCGAACATTTCTGCAGAGGAAATTCAATTTGCTTATATGACAAATGTATAAAACGCGTTGAAACATACAGACAATTCATTTGCTGCGTCACCGACAAATAAGAAAAAATAAGCCTCGATTCTTAAAACATTGATAGTGTCGCCAAATTGTGTCGAAACCCATTATCAGTGGTGCAGATATTGGACTGGTGAATACGCAAAGAACGTTTTAACAGGCAATATTCCATTAAGTACAGCTTAACAGTTGAAGCTGTTCAAATATAAGAATGACCTACGACGCTTAACTCCTAAAGGTAAAAACCGCCAGATTTAACAGAAAGGAGGGCTCTTATCTGCTCTTTTAGCACCATTAGTCAACTTAATAGGGCATTGTTTTATCAGGGATCTCCGGAAATGGAGCATGCTTCAAAATGGCATTGGTTTCAACCGCGCGTATTGAAGATATCACAACAAAAACAAGTTATCCGTTAATAGTACAGTTCAGACTGTGAATTCGATGATCAGAATATGCAAACAGTGTTGAATCATCAGGACCTGTCAGGAGGAGAAAAAATGAAACTGTACAATCAAATTCTTTAAAGGTATCTGGAGTTTAGAAGTCAGTATACTTACAACCATCCACCAATACATGATGTCGGTCAAGCGATGTTGATCACGCTTGTATACTGTGACTGGAGAAACATATCCTCGTGTTCAGGGGAGCATTGAGAAAGACATGATCAACAGCTTTCCAGCTTCTATGAAGAACGGCTATGCTGGTAAATCGTTTGAAAAACTTATAGTATTATTAGAATGAACGAGGAGAGGTACTCGTCAGAGGATTCCCAATGCCAATATTGTTGATATGGTCAACGATACTGTGACACATCGAGATTGTTTAATAGTCGACGGCTGAAAAATGAATGACGGACCAAACGCTTGTAATCGTGTACACTCGTCTCAAGTTTGGGAAATATTTGCTGTCGGACTTAAGATATGAATGTGATATGAATAAACAATCAGTAACCCGAAAAACAGAAAAAATAGTTCAACTGAAAATCCAAAAGGTCCAGTCACTCGTTCAAAAAAGCGAAAATAAATATCCGTCAAAAAGTTACGCTGGGAAGATTATTGAGCATATAAAAAAGCGCCCAATGTATAATTTACATTAAATACTGATTCAACATAGAAACTATGTTTTACTCCACTGTACCTTTTAATTCTTTAATTGATTTTTTCCAAGAAAAAATTGACGCATTTTGTTACGCAGCATCCTCAAACTATTAGTCAAACTCCAGAATGGGAAGTATGATTTGTTGAAATACATTTCTCTTACACGTGGTATAACATTCAAACGCTTCGTACATTGCGTTCCACAAATATATGTAGGTTTATTGTTTTGGTTGGAAATTTAAGCCGTACGACGTCGGTCATTACAGGTTAGTTTTTCTGGGTATTGTTGTATTTACCAGGTTTACCCCATATTGAGGCGTTTACTCCACCCGAAGTCCACGATGGTCATCCATTAACACCAGATGAGTTGTTTGGGCTGCTCTGTCATCACAGCTCCCGAGCTAGCGTATCTAATTTCACTTAAGTCGGTGCTAGGGGCCGTGTGGATACTTAATAGACTCCACATGAACATCTGCAATAAAAGCGCGGCTGCGATACTAAGGCTACGTCCGAGAATCCACCGTATTCTCGGGTCTGAATGTTAGATTCCGAGGGATGCTTTCCTGTAGTCATATGGTTGCTTTCACGTCGGCAGACGTCGTCGATTCTTCCCACCATTTGAATATCGAAAATGAGGTTATACTACGATGGGCTATCCGATAAAGTTAGTTTAGTAATTGCGAATGGAATATACATGGAAATGAATCCAACCATGCCAACAATGTTAGGATCAGAGATATGGCAGAGATATGTTTGGTCGATAATTTCTCTGTTACATCCGCTTTCATGTACCCGCAGCGAATTGGATTTGTTCAACGTACCCTAAACAGACGAGTGTTGAACAGGGTCAATAGGCACAACATCAACCTATATCCCCCATAACGGCTTCAAGGCCTATATAATTGAACATTTCAGGTTCTGCAGAAGATTATTTAGATCATTCAGATTTAGACATGTAGGGCATACCAACTTATCATTGTACGTTTAAGTACGTTGATTCCACAATGGATGGCGAACTTGTGTCAGCATCAAGCAAGGACACCTCACGTCAAAGGGGTGGTATAGCAACAAATGAAGGACTGATCGAGCGTAGAGCTTACCTATGGAACTCGACTGGTGAATTTAATGGAAAAACTACATTTGGACATGTCTACAAAACAAATATATTCTCAATGGAGTCTCGCTAAAAATAAAACTGGTGTGGAATAAGTATGCATTTGCTCTAATGACGCGTGCTGACCTCGCTTACTATAAAATAATGGTGGATGAAGCAGCGATGTTATCCGTAAGGTCAAATTGAACCCATCAGTACAGATGGGGCATACCAATTAAGCGCCACATTAAAATGGTGGTAAGAAAACGAAAAGGAAAATTCACTGACAGGAAGTCATCCTGTTGACTGCATATTTCTCCAAACATCACAAGATCCAAAAGAGATCCCTGTGATGATTTGTATCACAGCCACGCATTTATTGTAGATGTTCATGTGATCGCCTTGAGTGACATGACCACTAGGCTCCTAACACTGGCTTGAACAGTATTAGATACAAATATTTTAGAGCGATGAAATCAAATAATCCGACAGAAACTATGTGACAGCCAGAACAAGGCGGCGAAACAAGGTCCAGCTAAATATCCTCTTCGACGAATTGAAATGAAAGTTTTCCTGATTCATCAAGGTAATTTGTCACCGAACCAAGAAACCCTATTTTTAGGACAATTGCCAAAACGCATTGTTATCGGAGGTGTGGATACGGATAGAGATTTCAATAAAAACTCTTTCTACTTCTGTCACCTACACATTAACTTGTAAGCTCTAGACCTTGATGGTCAACAAATCGCAACAAAACACATATAACCTGAATTCCAACAATTATGCCAAACATGTCTTTGATGGAATGTACCCTAAGGATGAATTTCATAGTAAGAAGGATACATTCCTTAGAGCTTATATTTTTAACAAAGCCAGTCATGTAGATGTCGGCCTTACATTGGATTTCAATATACCTAGAGCCAGAGGGGGTAGAAGAATATTTTGATTTTGATGGTTTACCACCACGACATAGAAAATTTGTCAGATTTATGAACAAATGCAGTAATACACCAGACACTTACAAGGAACTTTCAGTAACACCTGTTATCAACATTATGTTTCTACATTTTACATAGATACCATGGCATATCTCTGAATTCAATTCTAGTCTTGATTCTGAGGTTAATAATAATGATGTTTTAGTACATACTCTTGATTAAATAATACGATATGCCCGACTATTTTATATTGGCATATTGACTGTTTTGTGATTCACGAAAATAAAATTGTAAATTCGGAAGAGTTTTATTTCAACGATTTTATTTTGTGCAGTCATGAATAAAAATCATTAAAAGTGCCACATAATCTTTTTCCTGCATTTGAGGAACCAAATGCCTTAAATTACTCTTATAATTTGAGTAAGAACCATATCAGGGTAAAAAAATTTGCTTCTATTCTTTTCTGGTTTCATCAATATATGGTATCCTCTTCCGTTCATTGGTGGAAGGTTTTCCATGCAATACATATTTGAATAGCACTCAATATTTGACCATGTAAAATTATAATTCAAAATTGTATTAAGATAATTAGTATAACTAAACTCAAAAGCGACTAATGCAATACGATACAGTGTATTCTCTTAGCTATCAAAGAAAACTGTCTTCATAATTAATATAATCCAAAGTTTATTTTATTCTGATCTAGGCAATCCTGCATATACAATGTACCCTCTTCACTTGAAGGTTTTTTTTCAGACAATACATGTTTTAATGCAATTTTTCAGTATTTCATAATTGAACATTCGGAATTGAACATTATTACAATTAGTATTATTGTAATTACAGTGTAAAGATCTGGTTGAATTCTCCTCTTCTCATTTGTTGAGGATTTTGAATCGGTATTCATCGTGTGTACAGAAAGGGTTAGAGATGACCTTAAGAAAGGAAGATGAGAAATTGACAACGAACACTATGAACACGGTCTTTTTACTATCTAATTTATTTGAAGTGGAATTACAGCAGGTTTTGTACCCATACATAAGCATAACCCGATATGCCATATCGCATATTCTTATGTACTATGTATGAATTATTATTTGAATTACCGATTGTGTAAGTATCTATATATTAATTTTATTCCATCACGAGAACAGAATAAATATGAATCAGTGATAGTATACTACACGTTATTAATAACTTTATCTAAATTTAACACACGCACATGCAGGATGTAAATGTCTGGAAAAAAAAAGAAGAAAATCATAATCGATTTCAATATATTCAAAAATTTGTATAACGGGACCAATCTACACTTTGAATGCATCATTCAAATGATGATGGTAACTATTACGAACCAAGTGGTTATATGCATCCTATGTCAAGAGAGAGCATTTCTCACAGTTATGAAGTGCTTATTACAATTTGTGAACCGTGTGATAGTTGTGCGATTACTCTGCATGATATGGAGACGTACCTTCAGGGGTAGTTATTCTAAACAGAAAGTATTACATTATTTGCAATGAGGCAAACATGGTTCTCAGTCAAACACATTCCATGGGACGACCAGTCATTCCAATTAATGTTTCCTTGTGGAGACGAGAGGAAGCTCTATAGGAGATAATGTTCTTGCAAAGTTCTACCACCAGGGAATGGAGAAAAGCACACGTTTGTCTGAAGCATAGTGACAGGGAGATGTGCACAAGGGTAGAGCTTTCAGTGAAAAATCGGATAGATTTGAAAGTAAAAATGTTGAAAGAGTCAAGCCAGATTTGCATGGTAATATGGAAGAGCTGTCTCACATTTGCACTAATTTGTCTTGGTCACTAGACAAAAATGAGTTTACTTCAGACAAATCTTGGATATAATATGACAGAGGCCTCAGGGATTAGCAGAGCCCCCTTGTTATGCAATCCAATTCATACAATGCTAAACTCACTATTATTCAATTCTGAAAACTTCAATCACCTGTATCTAGGCGAACAAATTTGGTCTAATAACAATTAACCAAAGGAGTCAGTAAGACGTGTATCATTAAGGTAGGACACAATATATGCAAGTTTTCAAGTGTTTAAGAGAAGAGTGATAACGAAAACTTCTATGTAAATTGTACATTTCCCAATCCTTAATATTCTTAAACCGAGGAAATATGCAGCATAGTATACGTTTCTCCTCTCCCTAGCAGTAGAGGTTTACGAAGAAACCTATGCTAGGAGAAATCCTTGAATTACTTAAATCCCTGAATTACCTATGTGAACAAATCCCATTCTACAATTTATTCATCGTCTAAAAGCATTCTTTTCAATGAATTACTTATTTCTCCCAGAGCACTTTGGTAACATGATGATGTAAAGCGAATGTGCAAAATGCCCAATTAAATTATGTTATGTTGATCATGTTGACTTCAGCAGCTTAAGCTATGACAGCTAGTATTCGATGCAAATACAATGAAACCTCAAAGGCAAATTAATGACAAACACAAAGATTCTCAATACAGTTAACATTGCAAAAATCATTCAAAGAAAGCAGAGACAGAGGAGGGATACAATTTTGTCTATAATATTCAATATTCTGCAGTTTGGGGAAGATTTCGTGAGCCTAAGATCCAGTTTTTCAATCCTGTATCCTAGCTTGAGCCAAATGACAGCATTGTATAATGACAGATCATTGACAGTATTAGTGGAACAAATCAGTGGATGATAACAGTATTAAGACAAATAAGTGGCAGATAAAATTTTCCACTGACATGTATAAACAGAGGACTAATTTCCAGGAGCTGCCCTGAAATATCTCAGAAAGTATTTAAGCCATGTCAATAACATATTCCAAAATGAACTTAATAACAGCAAAGTGAGATTATTAATTAAAATTAAGCAATAGCAGTATATGACCACAAGATGAACAAGTCCAGTATCACATGATCACAAGATGAACATGTTATGCATGGAAACTTGAGCATTCAAATATAATTCTCAGACAACCATTTACCACATCCATTCATTCTCTTGCCTTTTGACAGCTGAGCATATTGTTGTATGAATAATATGTATGAAAAGCTTTTTTAAACTTCGGTTTGGCAGTATAGAAATAATGATTATTGCAAAATCAACATAAATATATAAAAACAATAAAATAAAATGATCTTTTCGCCACTTTGTTACATGTATATAATAAAACCCCATGCTCCTATATTAATTAGTGTCAATATTTTGCCTGAGTTTGTGCCTGTTGCTTACAGACATAATGGACAAGTCTCGTTGTGATATTTACAGTACATATATCACATTCCTCTTTCACTAAAATGAACGATATCATTGTAGCAATTATGATGCCAGCTATATCAAATATCCCATACATTCATAACACTTACAAATGTAACCATCTACTTTTCTACATAAACAATACTACTGTAGATTTAGTAAACTTCAGCATACATACTCTTCTTCCAAGCAAAAGCCCTCCAGTCATAAATGGAACTTAATGGTATAGGGAAAAAATATAACAGAAGTTGTTTAGCATGTAAAAAAATGGAATCCATGGTTTGATGGAATTTCTGATAAAAGGGTGGGTTCATATGGTTTAACGTCGCTTTGAACTATATTTCGGTCATATCACGTCATAGGGTTCCTTTTCACACCTGGAAATGTGGTGTAACACCACATGACACACCTCACGATAACTACACACATTTCACATAAAAAAACATTCTCCACTCAACTTTTTTTTTTCAAGTAAATTAAGCTTTGATGGGTAAGTTGCATTCTGACCCCCACTTTCATTTTGTTATCTACATTGAACCTGTACCTTAATGCTTATAAAACATGTGGTGGTTCTGTTTCTTTCTATATGAAGAATGTGAGTTTCCTTACATTCAGGCACATACCGGTAATAAATTTTACAGACCAGTGCAATATACATAACGAGTACATGTACGAGCCAAGAGTATGGATAACCAATGATAGTGTAAGACATATTCAGTATTAATATGCTCATCATAATATTAATACCAATCAAAATAAAACAAAAACAAATAAAATTTAATCTATATTAGTCCACATGACACACTTCAGCCAAAGTGACATATTTGTCTTAATACAACAACTGAAACCACCCTTCTTCTCACTTTCTCAACAGATTACCTGTAACATGTAACACCACATGACACACACAATCAAGGGGGATTACACTCATCTTGGTTCTGACAACTTTTCAAGTTATGTGCATGTCAGCCAAAAGACATTTCTTTTATGAACTAACGCAGCAGTGTAATTCTTTTCAGAATGGAGTGATCACACTTGGCGGAGATGTACCATATCTTCCTCCCAGGAGCACACTATTTTGACTGTCCAGAAAGAAAAAAAAGAAAACAAACGTGAAAGTTCATCATGTACCATACCATGCAGCTATAGCCTTACATCATGTACATCCAGTATGTACAACCAACACATAAAAAGATATTTTTCCTTCATAAAAATCCTCATACATGTAACTTTATCAGAAAGCATAATAGCTGGCAGATGAGTTAGTCCAGCGGCATAGCTCCAAATATTGATGGAATTGTTCATTTCTTGATACCAGCAAGAGACTTCGCACACTGAAAGAAGGCTACCTTGCGGTCATTTTCTGATATTGTGCCAAGCTGAACAAGAGCCCAAGGGGCTTCAATATACGCCCGTATATCTGGAATTACATTGGATCAAATTTCAAGGTTGTTTAATAGCCTTGATTCCAATTGATCTAGCAATCCAGAGAAAGGTCTACAATTTTTTGCTTATAAGAATGTAACATATATCACATCTTATATTGAATGATAAACTAAAATGAGCTTAACTCTTGGTAACTAGTTGACCTTGAAGCAAGAGCTTAGAGCTCACATATCCCACACTGAAATCGACAACAGTCAAACACAAGAAAATAGTAGTTTTCCTGCAAATGGATTCCTTTCAGACGAGAGAATTTTTCATGAAGGAAGAAGAGATGAAGTAAACCTTTGTTCTTGAGTTAATAAACAGGTGTGAAGTTCATAAAGGACTCCTCTCCCCGTTAAATTAGTAAATGTATGGTTTTTATTTCACAACAGTTTAACTAAATGAAGCGTTTCAAACATGGGAGACAACTCCACAGGACAATACCATATAAATGCAGGGGAAAGAACTTTGAATATTCCAACAATATTCCAACACATTTAGTCAGCTAAGCTCGATTCAGTTTTGGGGGACTGCGACCTAGACCTTTGACAAATTGATCTCATATGTATCGCTCCACTTTGCCATGCGAGTAAGGTATACTCAAAGTTTGGTACTAATCCATACCTTGAAACTAGAGCTATCGCATGGACAACAAATGTTAATGGATGAATGGACAGAATGCAACATCGCATTACACGACCTCGTCTTCGAGAGGCATATGAAAATGTGACTTTTGATGATTTCTTGATTTTGGGGTCACAGTGACCTTGACCTTTGACCTTGACCTCAATTTTGGTACACAACACATCGTCTTCCCTCAATCTATCAATGCACACAAAAAATCATGATTTTTAATGATTTCCTGATTTTGGGGTCACAGTGACCCTGACCTTTGACCTTGTCCTAAATTTTGGTACATGACAAACTGTCTCCCCTCAATTTCTCAATGAACACAAAAAGTCATGATTTTTAACAATTTCACGATTTTGGAGTCACAATGACCTTGACCTTTGACCTTGACCTACATTTTGGTATGTGACACATTGTGTCCCCTAATGTATCTACTGACACAAAAAATGTTATTTTTAATAATTTCCTAATTTTGGGGTCGGTGACCTTTGACCTTGACCTAATTTTTGGTATGCATCACTTCATTTCCGCCTATTGAATCCACTCACAAAAAATTAGAAATTTTAAACGATTTCCTGATTTTTCGATCACACTGTCCTTTGACCTCTGACCTTGACCTACATTTAATATGCAACACATCGTTCCCCCCCAAGGGCATCCACTCACCAAAAATTAGAACTGTAGATAGAAAACTGTCAACGATCAATGATTTCCTTATTTTTGGCAACAGTGACCTTTGACCTCTAACCTCGACCTCAATTTTGGTACGCGACACATCATCTCCACCTGGCGTATCCACTCACAAAAAATTGCAACTGTGGACAGAAATCGTTCACAGATATAGACCGGACACGAACACTTCGGTGATTTCCTGTTTTTTAGGCCAGTGACCTTTGACCTGTGACCTCGACCTTCATTTTGGTACGCGACACATCGTCTCCCCGTAGGGTATCCACTCACCAAAAATTGGAGCTGTGGATAGGAAACTGTCCCAGATATAGACCGGACACGAGAACCGGACAGACGGACAGACGGACGGAAACCGCCATCACATAATACGACCGCCTTTTGGGCGGGCGTATAAAAATGATTGGTTGCCGAGTTATCCCCCTTCAAAAGTCGGGGGGGGGGATAGTTGATTTTTTTTCAAAATTATAGGGTTGGGATAAGAGATCATTGATGTTCTTGTTAAAAATGAAGGAATTCATTAAATTCTTTCTGTACATAGGTCTGAAATAATAGTTTTACAATGTGATGTCAGAAAATGTATTCATGGATAAATGTGACGTCACCTGGGGACCGTATAAAAATTACAAAGCACAGATTTTTAAAACAGTTGCTAAGGCATCGGTTTGTGCACTGGGATGAGATTATTGTTAAAATTACTGCTGCAAGCACAGATTAAACAGGTAATTGATATCCGAATCAGACAGAAAAATACAGAAGGACAGGGTTTTCCACAGCTTGAAAAAATGACTATATTTCTGGAATTTCTCACGTTCACAAAATGTAAAGTATGCCTTGCATATTCATAAACACTTCGGTTTCTGACATTAATCAGAATCCAGAGCGACATTCATTTTCCCAGGTTTTACATACCCTTTACGAGATATACCCGGATATGACATGACCCCAGCCACCGACGCCCTCTCGCCATGGCAGAGGCTCCGTCCACGCCAACCAGGCAGACGTCACCATTACCTGTGTCACACGCTATTCATGGATTATGTTCCGTTCTTGAGGCGGTTTTAGACCAGTCTAATACGTTTTACGAGAACGGATAGGCGTGCACTCTTTAGGTCGATTTCATCTTCGGATCCACTTCTGGTGGAGAAGTCTACCTCCAGTGTACGACATCCATGATTTAGCATATGACTTTAAGGTCGCTGATCCGGAACTGAGATTTTTGCACATATTTACAAGTCAAGGCAATATGGTTCCGGTCAAAATCTTGATCCTGCTAACTGGCAACCAGTCTTCTACTCTTGAAGATGTCACACGACAGGGGGTAGCCATTGCCTCTCATCCACTGTGTCGAGCAGGCTGTCGTACTCACAGTTAGCAACCAGTTGCACTTCTGAACTGCCTTTACTGGTGGATCTGCAGAACGTGCACTGTTATAAATCACACCGTAAATTCACAGTTAAATGTACTGGCAGAAAAGGTGCCAGTACATTGAACTGTAAAATTACGTTGCACCGTATTTTACAATTACCGTTTTTTAACAGGCTTTGAACTGTAAAATTTTGCACCGTATTTTATAATTACCGTTTATTGACAGGCATTCAACTGTGAAATTTGGGTAGCCCTGTAATTTACAATTACCATTGTTTTAACATTCTTGGAACAATACAATTACGTGGCACCATTGTCTACAATTATCGGTTCCGCGGCAACGTAGGTCACTGGAAGGCCGAAATGGCCATTGCTCTTCGTGTTTGCAAATGCGATCACCACAAGCTTCGTAAATAATCTCGAACGAATCTGTGTAATTATTACACGAATAGTAGGATGCAACTCCAGGTCAGATAAAACCCATCTTCGCATATTCAAGTCGAACACTAAATGACGGAACGTTAGTGTAGTATTTAGCTTGAACTGTTTAGATGGATAAAACCAAAACCACACCGTACTATAGACCGAAAATTAAAGTTAGCCGCTGCGTCCGTCCCAGCACGTGTTCTGATAATGCTTTGAATTTTGTATCGTACAACACAGGTGTCGGATGTTTCCTGCAACTGAGCGTTTCGTGTGCAAAGATATCAACCTCCTTTCAGAGAAAACAAAAAAATTATGTTACGTGTGTGCGCAGTTTACCCATTGCAGTTGATGTCAACTGAAATATCACAGTTCAATTTACAGATTAATGTGTTTATGATTGAATGTACTGTAAACTCCAACATACATTTACTGTAAAATAACGGTCATTTATAACAGTGTGGCTTTTAAGCCTAATGCGGGCGCATTAGTTCTATCCACGTTCAATGTGGCGATGATAGTCTTACCTATCATTGGTGGTGAACTACTCTCCATATTTGGTCCCGTGATCTTTGAAGAGCAATCGCCTGCATAATCGCTGTTGTTTAATGGCATTATCCCGTCTCTCAGGGAATCAGGAGAGTAGGGTAAACCTGTTTCTACTCCTAGAGCGGGTGGTTCAGGGGCCACTACCGACGTTTCCGGTTCCCCAGCCAAACAGTCCAGACCGTCTACTTCCGATTCGAATCCGAATAGAAAGTAACAGTCGTATGGAAATAAGCCACAACAGTAAGACGAGATTATTCCCGACTGAAGATGGGACACGCTTGCTCGGCCACCGGAAGTTCGCTGGCGCAATATATGCCAAGAGATCAACTCCTCAGTTGTTCATGGTTGGGGGGGGACCCACCTCGGGTCCAAGTCGATATTAGGCTTTTGGACTGCGGATGGGAGATCGTTCCACTTGTGCTGGCAACACGATCTAGTCCTTCGTATCAGACACATACCAGGACATCTGAATGTTTTAGCAGATGCATTGTCCAGAAAACATCAGATTTTACCGACGGACTGGCAACTACACCCAGACATTCTGCTCCAGATCTCTTTGATCTGGGAAACTCCACAGATAGATCTGTTTGCCACTCACTTCAACCATCTACTTCCTCTGTACATGTCTCCAGTACTGGACCCCCAAGCAGTGGGAGTAGATGCACCACCGCAGGATTGGAAGGGGCTAATAGTCTATGCGTTTCCGCCTCCGGCAATCCTGCCTCTAGTATTACAAAATATACGACAGCACCGCTGCATAGTGTATCTAGTAGTCCGCTGGTGGCCAGCTCGCACGTGGTTTCCCGACCTCCTAGACATAGTGGTCGACGTTCGAAGGCGTCTTCCATTATGGGGGGGGGGGAGAAATTACTTCGTCAACCGAAGTTAGCCTTCTTCCACCATTAGCCTCAGATGTTCCACATGCACGTGTGCAAGTGCTCAGGAATCAACTCTGAGGCGGGATTTTCTCGGGAAGCTAGGCAGAGAATGGTCACTTCCACTCGAAGCTCCACTTCCGCATGTTATCAAGGAAAGTGTCAGATCTTCCAGGAGTGGTGTTTTTGAAGAAACATTGATGCCAGTCATGCCTCTAGTCAACATATAGCAGACTTCCTGTTATTTCTGTTCAATGAAGAGGGCCTGGCCCCACCAACTGTGGATGGTTACAGAGCAGCTTTGTCTAGGATTAATCCAGCTTCTGATCCTAATCTAACGTCTCTGGTTAAGTCGTTTAGGATTGATAGGCAAGCCGATGTTCGTAAACTTCCACAATGGGGTTTGGCGTTAGTTGTGCGGAGACTTTCCGAACCTCCGTTTGAACCTATAGCTACCGTCGATTTGAAGTTTTTGCCGTATAAAACTGTATTTTATTGGCATTAGCATCAGCGGCGAGAGTGTCTGAGTTGCACGCTCTGGACGTTATGATTCTAGTATATATATTGCGACCAATCCATGTTCTCCACAGGTGGGATTTCTCTATGTTGCCATAAAGTGTTAAAGTCCTGGTTTCAAAAGAAAGTCGTCTCTACAAAAGAAAATAAACTGAAATGAAACAAATGCAGCACTTCTAAAAACACTAACTTTCAAATTTTCCAGTAATTCAAGGACCACCCCTTGAGCAAGTCAAGTGGTCATTATTTATTAAGTTTTCATTAGTTAAGCTTGGAAATTTGACTTTGTTTTGTTTAACGCACACTGGAAAGTGATTTCCCGAGCAAAACAATTATGGAACGGTTCAGTTCAATAATCTTGTGCAGCTATCGCGCGATTTTAAAATTGTCAAATCGACAAAATGAGATACTTTTGCATGTTTGCTGAAGTATTATTCTATCGCATTTTCCATCTGATTTTAATAATTTCACATAAGCGGTTATTTTTCCATAAAATGACAGCACAAGAATTACTGTTGACAGAAATTTAACAAATCTGTGCGCAGAAATTGCGTCTTATCACGTTTTAATACATTTTCATTAGTTATTATGGAACGGTCCCTTAAGTATGTCATATTGTATCAATGAACGCATTTTTTGTATTATCTACTAGGACTGTTATTGTTTGCCAATATACAATAAAAATTAAACTGATAACTTCATTGGTTTTGAAGATATAGGCAATCTCGTACCCCTACCCCCTTTTATTTTATAACTATTTTTACTCCACCCTATAATATTCGAAGAGGGATAACGACACAGCCAGTGATTTCTCAGCTTGGCACAATATCAGAAAAATGATTACATGATGTTTCCCTTCCACGTTACCAAATTTCATGCTGGTATCACAAAATGAACAATTGTTCAGCTATGCCGCTGGACTAAGTCAACAGTGTCAGGTGTTCATCAACATGGCATGCACAATAAAATATTACAGTTGAGACATACATGATGTACACATTGTCTCTTTGGTGCTCAAAAAAGGGACAAAACAATTTACATAATATATATATATATATATAACAAATATCTACAATATTCTGTCAAGATGGTTAAAACATAACATAGGAGTATCTGTCAAAATAATGGTTACACAGAGAGATAAACTGAAAACAATGTTTACAAAAATCTGTCACAAATTGCAAAATAAATCTGAGAAAAAATATTATATGATCATAAATACAAAATCTCTCAGCTGAATTATATTATATTGAGCCCAATCTCCAGTCGCAGTCATTGGATTTATTTTAGAATAAAGTTACAGGAACCTGTAAAGCATGAACATCCTTGAAATTTGCCATTTCGATGTGAGGACATCTTTGGAGAGGAGTTTCAATCTCACATTTCCCAGTAAACAAGTGTGCATGTATATACCTGCTACTTTTGTTCTGGTTTTGGCCATGCCTAACCCTCTCCTTGATCCAATCAGGAGCTATCTGCAGGGTCTTTATGTTATAAAGGTATGCTAAGAATATTCAACTAAAACTTAGCTGTGCACCATGAAAAGTCACCTAAAACTATACTACATGAATGAATATTCAACTAAAACTTAGTTCTGTAGATAATGAAAAATCACCTAAAACTATCCCACATGAATGAATATTCTACTACAACTGTGAATTATGAAAAGTCACCTAAAAACTATGTACTATTCAACTGAAACTTAGCTCTGGGGGCAATGAAAAGTCACCTAAAACTATGCTACATGAATAATATTTAAAAAAAAAATTGCTGTGGATAACATCACCTAAAGTCACCTAAAACTATCCTACATGAAGGAATATTCAACTAAACATGCAATGATGGCAATACATTGTCAACAATCCATTAAATAGTTTTGAGATGCTAACCTTCATTAACACATCTCTCAATGTCTATGATACATACATCAGGAATCACAGTTGTCTGTTACAAGATAAGGCTCAGTATGGTAAGGCTCAATACGGCGATGCTCAAAATGGCAAGAGACAATATGGCTATGCAGCATATGATGAGGCTCAAAACCAGTCTATGATGAAACAATTTCTAGCTGTCATCTCCTGAAATTTCCGACTAATATTAGTGTACCGAAGGTTACTTATCATCTCCATGCTACTGTGCAACTATGGACAGAGGCTAGATAACTACTGTGTAACTATGGACCCAGGCCAGATAACTACTGTGTAACTATGGACCCAGGCTAGATAACTACTGTGTAACTATGGACCCAGGCTAGATAACTACTGTGTAACTATGGACCCAGGCTAGATAACTACTGTGTAACTAGGGACCCAGGCTAGATAACTACTGTGTAACTATGGACCCAGGCTAGATAACTACTGTGTAACTAGGGACCCAGGCCAAATAACTACTGTGTAACTAGGGACCCAGGCCAGATAACTACTGTGTAAGCATGGACCCAGGCTAGATAACTACTGTGTAACTAGGGACCCAGGCCAGATAACTACTGTGTAACCATGGACCCAGGCTAGATAACTACTGTGTAACTAGGGACCCAGGCCAAATAACTACTGTGTAACTATGGACCCAGGCTAGATAACTACTGTGTAACTAGGGACCCAGACCAAATAACTACTGTGTAACTATTGACACAGGCTAGATAACTATTTACATGTATATACACATACACTGGACAGTTACCTTATAATACGTCATTAAACTGTCATTAATTCAGATTCATTGAACAGATATGTACTGAAATATGTACATAAGTTAACCTAGCACCATCATGTAATGCCATTAATAAAACTTATATATGTACTGTATATATTAGTGATACACTTGTCACCCCTATGTACATGTATACATGTGGTATTTACAGGTATATGATGTAGGTCATATTGTCCTTACATATCCAACAAGTATACCATACCATGGCAGTATTCTCTACAAAAATTACATCCACTCACATACCAAGCTTTCAGTCCTATTGCTGTTAAATGTATAAGTGAAAGGATGCTGAACAAGAAAAAATTGATGAACCTTCAATTTGATAAATCTGAAGCTCCGTCACCTCTAGGTCAACTGGTTATTGAAAGACTATGGTGGTATGCATCAAACGGCTCATCAGTAGTTAAAACATTTTTCTGTTAATTATTAACCAGTAATGAAGCATTGTTGTAAATTGCTCCATTCAAACAACTATCAGTTATAACAGCAGCTGTGACAGTGTACTGATGTTCACAATCACTGTCATGTACCAAAGTGACCAGAGGTTCAACTTTGGATGTCAGGGAGGCTGATTTGAATGCACCATAAATCCATCGAGCCCACAGGACGGCAGAAAGTACTTAGTCTCTGTACCAGTGTTCAGTCTTACTGTCTGAAATGGCTTCAATTTACGAGGATATGTCCTCATGACTACTCTGACAGCCACTGCTAGAACAATCGTCTGAGTCATCATCCACGTGGTGCGTTACTTCACATGGCATCTGCGCCCACAGACGTTGCACCGAATCAGTGACAGTCAAATCGATGGGATCTTCTGTACGCATTTTCTTAGTTTGAGGTTCTCCGCTCTCTTCAGCTTCCCACTGGCTGGAGTGATCGACTGACATCAGACTATCCCCCAGTGACTCCTCATGTGCCACTGTGGACTCGTGAGGAAGCTGAGAACAAACATCAGGTTAGAACCAGTTTAATTTCAAATATATTTCAAGTTCTGTCGAAATTATTTTCTAACTCTGCAAACAATGTCACATCTTTGGTAACCCCTCTAATAATTCAATCATAGGAAGTGAAATTTTCTGCTATAAAATCAGGAGTGATCAAATTTATTAGAACAGGAGGTCAACAAAATGGTTCAATATCATGCATATATAATCCATTACAGGCCTGAATTTAAGGTGGTAACCTGTTTTCAGGTTGCCTGGAGGTTGCCATATGAAAAATAGTGGTAAACTATTTTCAGGTCCCCATAATTTTGACTAATAATATGACAATAGGTTAATAATCATGCAATAGGTTGCCATAGGTTACCAGTGTAGATTTCATGGTAACCTGCTGAGAGGTTACCATCAGCACTCCTTAAATTGAGGCCTGCATTATTTCTTCATTATTTCAATGATTTTTAGAGGGTGATGAAATTTATTAGAGCATCTGATTGAAGTTAGTCTCCAAAATTGAGGTGAGTGAATTTTGATCGGGGGATTGAATTATCACAGGGATTACCTTAGGCCTCTTACAAAAACATCATGATTGTGTATTCATGTACCACAGTGCAGGGGGGGGGGGAGGCAGTGATACACTCTCCAGTTTTTTTTTTCCTATATTATATATTCTACGTTTCAGATAGAGTGACTGCAGTGGATAGCATTTGCTTGCATGCCTCATGAATTTGATCAATGTTTAAATGGAGAAGACATTAAACACATTTTCAAACCATATCATTTTATCAACTTACTTTAATTCCAATACGTTATATCTGCCCAGTTATATCTAAATGGAAAAGTGCAGTTTGTGTGTTTCAATCATAGACAGTTGAGTTATGTGTGACTCACCAGCATGGCAGGGGCCCTGAACATAAAACTGAAGGGATAGTGGAGCAGAGTGAGGAATGTCCCTGCATACAGGTCTGCATATCGACTCACTTGTGAAGCAAAAAATGTCTGTCTCGATCCTACAACAACAGCAGAAATTCATGGTAGTGTGGTACAAACAAAGTAGTTGTACTAGCCAGTCGTGTATGTAGCAAAATAATAAGTTTACTTGTGCTATCAAAACAATACATTGAGAAATGTTTACTGGCTTGTGAGTGATACTTTATTTCAGAAGATTTACACCATTACTTAAATGATGAATTCTTTATTATAGAAGAACTACTACAGCTAAAATATACAGTAGCTATGATGATAGTTGTCCTAGTTGAGGCATGACATGTCTGTTGGCTCATACACACTGATACTGGTTATTGCATTATACACTGACTGCAGGTATTCTTTTCAAAAAGGTGAAATTCAGGGGTAATGAAGCAGCCATTAGCATCAGACTGAAGTTGAAATTTTTTACAAGAAAGAATTACTTTGATCAATGATAGGATTCCAATTCATGATCTCTCTTCTCCATAGAGATACTGTTACCATCAGGGCTGAAACGCTGTTATTAAATTGGCACCGTGTGATCAAATTAATAGTTTAAGTAGGTGTGATTTGGTGTGCTACAATCAAATTTAGTCAAGAAGGTTGTTTGAAAAATTATTTGATGCAGCAGAGCATGTCTGGCCCTATCAGGTATCATCAGGTGACAGGTCCTATCTTTGCCATGTTAAAAAGTTTGCGACCGAGGTCTAGTAAAAGCAAAACCCACCTGTTCTAAACAAACTACCTAATTTTCCATAGGACATGTCCAGTTCATGGATTGCTTCCTGTGAAAACAAAATATCCATTAGTTTGATTAATAAAACGAAGTTAAAATAAGGCGCGTAAAATTGTGTATTATGGAGATGAAGACTTTTTTTACTTTTCCACCACCCAAGTTTTGAAGAATGATATTCTATCCAAACAAGGCTTTGATCACTATACATCTGTAGTCAGTTCTGAAATATTAATTCATGTTCTTCAGTTATCGAGCAAACTAAGTGCTTGATTCCTACCAAAATACATTGAGGTACTGAATTTTCCATAGCAAAATATAACTTGTTTTCCAAAAACTGTCTTTGATCATTTTTTGCTTACAAAGGGGACTTACCCTAATAGCACCTTTGACTTTTCTGATATCTGGCTTCTCAATAGCAGAACTGTCCAGATTTCTGGAAAAAAAACAAGATAAATTCAAAGTAAGGATATCTATAAATATACAAGTAGCTCAACAAACCTACTTAAAGCATTTAAGTGATAAAAAATATTACACGTTATATTATGATCAACTCACTTTGTACAATGTATATTAAACTGAACAGTGACCCTAATGACCAAGTGGATAACATGAAGAATGACTGATGCAGGATGTACTGAATACAGTATCTTGCATACAGAGTACTGAAAATCTAAATACCCCCAACCCATTTGTACACAACAGCCAGTTTCATTAAGGTTTGAATTCCAAACTAGAGCCTTAGGCACTGAAACGGGGCTATTTAAATGTAAAATAGGCTGTTGGAATAATTCCACTAACTCTTTTATGTTCAGTCCCATGGCGAAGAGCTATACAATTTGTAGTCTCACACATTTCTCTCAATAAGGATCGCTAGTGCATTAGTGTAATTGTGCACATATATTTAAAAAAATAATTTGAGACCGATGGGACAGACATTTATTATGAAACCAACCTGATGAAATGATAAATAATGTCTTCTCTGCATGTTACCAATATTTGTAAAATATTTTTACTTTTTTCAGATTATAGAAAGCATATCCTTCAGCAGTAAATGACAACAAGCGTTCTGAGAACCCCAACATCTCGCCTTGCGGGGTCATCCGCCGAAGGTGCAGCAGTATTGAAAGCATACATGTAGAGCAAACAATAAGGTCTGGAATAGGTGATGTGGTACAGACAATAATGTCAGGAATAGATTATCTGGTACAGACAATAACATCAGTCCCATGTGGGATTACTGGCATATAAGTTAATCCCATGTAGGATAGATAGGTCAGTGCCGTCGGATTACTGGTGCATAGGGCAGTCCAGTATGAGATTACTGCTGGATAGGTCAGTCCCATGTAAGATTACTGCTGGATAGGCCAGTCCTGTGTAGGATTACTTCTGGATGGACCAGTCCTGTGTGTTATTACTGATGGACAGACCAATCCCCTGTGGGATTACTGCTGGATAGTCCAGTCCCAAGTGGGATTACTGCTGGATATGCCAGTCCTGTCTGGGATTACTGCTGGATAGATGAGTCTCGTATGGGATTAATGCTGGATAGGACAGTCCCGTGTGGCATTACTGCTGCATAGGCAATCCAGGGTGGGATTACTGCTGCATATGGCAGTCCTGTGTGGGATTACGGCTGGGGAGGCCAGTCCCATGTGGGATTACTGCTGGATAGGCTAAACCTGTGTGGGATTACAGCGCGATAGGTTAGTCCCATGTAGGATTATGGCTGGATAGGTCAGTGCCATGTGGGATTACTGCTGCATATTGCAGTCCAGTGTCATATTACTTCTGGATAGGTCAGTCCCGTGTGAGATTACTGCTGCATAGGCCAGTCCTGTGTGGAATTACTGCAGGATAGGCCAGTCCCATGTGGGATTACTGCTGGACAGGCCAGTCCGGTCTGAGATTACTGCTGGATAGGCCAGTCCGGTCTGGGATTACTGCTGGATAGGTCAGTCCCGTGTGGCATTACTGCTGGATAGGCCAGTGCCATTTGGAATTACTGCTGGATAGGTCAGCTCTGTGCGAGATTACTGCTGGATAGGCCAGTCCCAAATGGGATTACTGCTGGATAGGCCAGTATGGTCTGGGATTACTGCTGGATAGTTCCGTATGGGATTACTGCTGGATAGGTCAGTCCCCTGTGTCATTACTGCTGGATAGGCCAGTGCCATTTGGGAAACTGCTGGATAGGTCAGTCCCGTGTGGGATTACTGCGGGAGAGCTGTGACCTAGGAAAACATGAAACATGTCCACCAAGTTTTATAATCATCCCATGAAAGGTTCAACAAACTTTCCATCACAGATCTACATGTAAATTTTTGCCCAACAAAAATCTTATCAATGGAAACGTACAAAGTCTAAACTGCAATAATTAGGACAAAAATTCATATTTAATGTCATATTTCTTAAATAGCACATGCACAGCCTCGAATCACATTAACTTGGGTAGCAAGTGTCAAACTCATCCAATGAAAGCTGACAGCTTCAGAAAACTTTCCATGTACAGGTGTACATGTATATACATGTACATTATTATTGGCAGATTACTTAGACAAAACCCTCAAAATTTGAAAAAAAAATAACATTTCATCTCCTAAATGGCACAGGGACATCCTCTAATCATAAGAAACATGTGTACCAAGTTTCATAATCATTCAATGACAGCTGACAACTGCAGCAAACTGTGGTGTACAGATGTACATGTGCACTTCACCTAAACGCAAAACTCAATCATTTGCCATAATTTGGAGAAAACTTAATATTTCATCTCCTAAATAGCACAGGTACATCTTCTAATCATAAGAAACATGTGTACCAAGTTTCATAATCATTCAATGAGAGCTGACAACTGCAGCAAACTTAACATGTACATGTACATGTATACATGTAGAGGCTTACATGTGCAATTCACCTAAACAGAAAACTCATTCATTTGCCATAATTTGGAGAAAAATTAATATTTCATCTAAAAAATAGCACACGTACATCCTCTAATCATAAGAAACATGTGTACGAAGTTTCATAATCATTCAATGACAGCTGACAACTGCAGCAAACAGTAACTGTGGTGTACAGATGTACATGTGCAATTCAGCTAAACGCAAAACACTTCATTTCCCATAATTTTGAGAAAAATTAATATTTCATCTCAAAAATAGCACAGTTAAATCCTCTAATCATACGAAACATGTGTACCAAGTTTCATAATCATCCAATCACAGCTGACAACTACAGCAAACTCACCATGTACATGTACATGTAGAGGCTTACATGTGCAATTCACCTAAACAGAAAACTCATTCATTTGCCATAATTTGGAGAAAAATTAATATTTCATCTCAAAAATAGCACACGTACATCCTCTAATCATAAGAAACATGTGTTCCAAGTTTCATAATCATCCAATCACAGCTGACAACTACAGCAAACTCACCATGTACATGTACATGTATACATGTAGAGGCTTACATGTGCAATTCACCTAAACAGAAAACTCATTCATTTGCCATAATTTGGAGAAAAATTAATATTTTTTCTTAAAAATAGCACAGGTACATCCTTTAATCATAAGAAACATGTGTACCAAGTTTCATAATCATCCAATGATAGCTGACAACTGCAACAAACTTTCTAAGTACAGATGTACATGTGCACTTCAGCTAAACGCAAAACTCTATCATAGGGATTTTAACATTGGAGCACCCCAGGGGTAGTACCCCAGGTGGCATACCCA
>JAVTVY010028306.1:0-109200 GCA_036873755.1 Hanleya hanleyi
ACTACAAACAGGTACATTTATACAATTTACAGGTCTCCATTTTCAATGAAAATCATGGCTTTTTATAGTGTTATTAAACATGTTAAACTGTGATAAAAAAAATCTGCTAGCTGTATTCAGGTTGAGTAAATACAGTGACATTGGCAGCTCAGTGTAGTGTCGTCTAAGCCTAACTCATCCTTCCTCTGTCCCCTTTTCTTTTGTTTTTAGGATAATGATCATTCTCGATCATCACCTGATCACTCTCCGAACATTTTCTCTTGGACTATTGGTCAGTCTCCTCCACATACCATGGTGACTGAAATTGCAATGGAGATTGAATTGAGTGTGTTACCACTGAAGAGTGAGAATATCAAAGTTTGACCGCTAATATTCTATCACACTCTCCATTGCATTTCTAGTCTCAGATATGATGTTACTTGCCATTGTATTTCAAAAGATGATGCTATTTCATATATTTATATGGTATGCAAGATATTGTATTATTATCACTTGAAATGCAGATAAACCATCAATTTGACACCTGGCATCTTGCAAAAGGCATTGTGAAGAAGCTCACCGCCAAGGCCAAAAAGAAGGACTGTACCGACCTTGCTCCTTGGATACAGAGTATTTCAAATCATTTGTGGTGGGCATGTGCTACATGCGGAGAGGACAAACAAGTTCTGCGGTAGGTGATAGTGTGGATTTATAGGTGATACAGAAAAGAAAAATACCATTGAATCTACCTTTACTACATTTATTTACATTTGTTTTTAACAGTTTTGAATAATTTTGTCAACTTGAAGTCATGGGAGCATCTTATCCCAGGGTGCAAAAAGCATGAACTTATGCAGTATAGAGATATTTAGGGGGGGGGGGGGAGGAGGGGGGCAATGCTGAGAGAGGGAGTTCACCTCCCCCACTCTCTAAAGCACTCCCAAACTTGACAACTTTTGTCTCTGCCCTGCCATTGAATTGACAGCACTTGGATCACTTAATGTAGTGGAAATGTATTGCATGACAAGCACACCTAAACTAGTGGATTAGATTGTTGCAGATTATTCTTCAGAAATTAATAGGAACAGTGTGTACTTTGTGGATACTAAATATGGTTTACAAACACAAGTATCTTTCATCTTATGTCATGGTTGTCTGCTGGTTTTGAACCAGCAGTCTAGAATATACAATAATCAGATAGTGTGGGACCTCTTTGTGACCACTTCCAGTAGTTAGAGAACTAATTAATCTTAACTACAAATGTCCAAAGTCTCATTTCACTGTTTAGCATACATTTTAAGCCAGAACTGTATCTTAAGCCTCAGAGATCAAGCTGTCTTATGTGTTCAGGGTATCTATAATCAGCTAGAGTTATGTAATAATTTCTAAAGATGGCAGATTCCCATGATCACCCCCTGGGGTGTTGATCTGAACAAAATCTACTGTACACATATGTCACAGGTTGCTTTGTCTCAGCTGAGATTGACTGGTTTGTCAAGTAGTGAGTTACAGCCAATATAAGTAGTTCATCCACAATCAATAGAAACTCGAGAATATGAGGACTTTACATAGATTTTTATCAGCATTTGTTATTTAGCTTACATAATATTTGTCACTGGTACATCTAATATAATCATTATGTAACTTTTGAGTGGACGTTTTTTTGTGTATTGTGTGAGATACCGAATAAAAACAAGTTCTCATTTTAATTTCAGAGAAAAATGGCTCTCGGTGTTGCACCATGTGACCAACAACCACAAATGGTCCGGAAACAAAAAGTTCCACAAGTGTGCACATCCAACTCTCTCAACAGCTGACAAAAAAGCAACAAAATGGCTGAAACCCAAGTCTCCAGCTTTTGTTGCTTTGAAGAAAATTGTGACAAATACAAGGCTTCTCAATGCCATGAATCACCTAACAAAGTTCTGCCACACAGGCGAGCTGGAAATTTTCCACAGTATGTTGTTGAAATACTGTCAAAAGAGACAACACTTCCATTATGATGGTAACTAACATTTTGCATATATCATACCACCAAATGTTGTCTAGGCCATGTTTAAACATGGGATGTCCCATCTTACTATTTTTGGATATGGCTAACTTATAAGCCATAACTGATTAAGCAAATGACTGGATTCAGACTTCTCTCTAGATATATTGATTCAGCTCTGCTTGGCTCACTGAAACAGTATCAATCCACAGTTGCCTGGCCTGTGGGATATTGAATGGTCGATGTCTACATATAATTTGTTCAATAAATTATGAAAAGTAATAAATATATATATATATATATTTTTTTATAGTGTATTTCTCTTTCATCTTTGGCTCAATTAGAGACATTCCCTATAATGTCAAGCCGAGTTACTACAGTCTTCAATTATGTACCATACCCTGTCCTCTATGACATAGAATAAAAGACAAGTTGGGAATAGAACCGCTCAACACGGTCATTTCAAAACATTCTCAACAAAAAACACGAAAGCCTACCTTTCCAAATGCCATTCGTTTTTTACATCCCAAGTGGACCAACCGTCGGAATATATACGCTTTGAATATCTGAACCTCCCCTTTAGGAGAGAAATTCATTCTTCGCGCCAAAACACGGCTTTTCAAGCTCTTAGCCAGCTCTCTGGCCAAAAACACTTCCGTCAGAATTTTAAGGACCGGGTTGTACAATAATATCGGCGACGATTGGTCAAAATTATCCCCTATCCCCGCCCACTGGATTATCTGCCCCTGACTTTAGGGGATAATTTCGACCAATCGTCGCTGATAATATTGTATAGCCCGGTTCTATAAAATTCCGACCGGAAGTGTTTTTGGCCGGAAGTTTGAAAAGCCATGTTTTGGCACGAAGAATGAATTTCTCTCCTCGAGGGAGGTTTCGATATTCAAAGCGTATATATTCCAAAGGTTGGTCCACTTGGGAAGTAATAAACGAATGGCATTTGGAAAGGTAGGCTTTAGGGGGTTTTTTTTTCTGAGAAGGTTTTTAAATGACCATGTTGAGTGGTTCTATTCCCAATTGTATTCTGTGTCAGAGGACAGGGTATGGTGGATAATTAAAAACTGTAGTAACTCAGCTAGCATGACATTATAAGGAATGACTTCAATTGAGCCAAAGATGAAAGAGAAATACACTTAAAAAAAATATTTAAAAAAACAAATCGAGTTAAAAATAAAAAATATTATTAATTTTCATGATTTATTGAAATAAAATTATACGTAGACATCGACCATCCAACTGTGTATCAATCAGACAACCCTTCTTCTCCCTTCTGTCCGTCATACTCGTGCCCTGTATATCATATTTATGTTCAAAGTGTACATAAGCATCGTTTGGATTCCATTTTTGTACAATGTAAAGTTTGAATGATTTCTGTATTCTCTTTGATAGCAATGTCCGTGAGGCTGATGCTCGCTGCCATCGACTGGAACAACACTAGAAGGGAGCAGAAGAAAGACAAGTCCGGAAAGCCTGCTACTTCTGTTGTTTACTCCAAGAGAAGGAAGATCTATGTCTTGAAAAACCGGTATGGGAAGGCCAAATCTGACCACATGGGAGCGATTATGAAGAGAATTTATGAGGTCCACCGGGATAAAGTGCAGTTGAGGGGATTTGACCGTCCAGCTGAACTACCTCGGAATGTGGCCAAGGTGCCGAAACCAGACAAGAGAGAACTTGAAGAAAAGTTCAAATCCAGATTCCAGTAATTCGCAAACATGTGAACTGGCCATGATAGCGGTGTTTAACTTTTACAAGTGATAGTACATCTTCGCTCCGTCAGTAGTGCATGGTTGACTTCTTGGCTGCCCCCACTCCGTTGTGCAGCTCGGCGGTCAGGGGACTGGAATGGGCCATTCTCCCACTCACACCAACGACCTAGCCCACCGGGGTGGGATATCGGCCCTTGGAGGGGTGTAGTTGTCAGTAGGAGATGGGAATGGAACCATCTCTGACAAACTGCATCCCTTCGGGGTCGGTATTGCGACCTGGAAGTCATCATGTGACACCGTTCTTGGAGGGGGGGAGATAATCATTACTGATCAAACAAAATCCTGGCTGGGCAAAGTTAGGGTGCAGTAAAAAGATCTGGTCATATTTATTTTTCTGCATACCTAGAAGTAAGGATCAGTTGATTGAATGATGTAAATAAAGGAAGAGAAATATGGATTGCAGCACCAGCAAATAATTCCTGCTTCTACCAAGGCCCTCATTAATGTTATGCTTTAATTTAAACTTTTATTGCACTGTGTCATTCCTGCAAACTAGGGATATTGCTTGTGATTGGATGATTTTTTTTTTTTACCCAAGAAAATTGCTCTGTGTGTACTGGACTTTAACCATGGTAACAGTGCTGTCTTTGAGAAAAGCTGGTGGGATGTGCCCTCCTCGGACATTTCCAGGACCATGATCCATAAGTCAAAGTGATTACCTGTGATTTCATACACTACACAGGTTAACATGGGAGAAGCTGTATTTTACTCTCCTCAAAGTCAAACAGAGATGAGTGGTAGTTTACAGGAGGGTGATCGCTCTCCTTGAAAATAGCCCAATGGGCTCCAATACCCCTCGGTTAGCAGTTATTGTCTTCACTCAACAATCCTGCATCGCATAAAATGCATTTTTAGAACATATGTAGGTTTGCAAAAATCTGATGCAGTTAGGTGGACTGGATTTCTCTCATCCTAGAAAACGTGATGTTAAATCTTAATTCTCTCTCTCTCATCTTAGAAATTCATCTTGAGCCAGGTCAGCATTTGCCAAGGCCTTAACTGATGGGAAACATTTTGTGCTGAGTTTATGGTAGAGCAGGAGCAAATTCTTAGCTCTAAATATACTCTTCTATATAAATATATCTCTTCAGCACACATCTGAACCATGGCCAGATGTATACATAGTTTCAGTTTTGAAAGCCTAGCTATATTTCTTCACGTTATATCATGATAAATAGTATTTGACCTAAAAAAAATACGTCAATGTCATTTTACTGGGATAGGCTTCTAATCAATCACCAGTTGCATATGTAATATGAATTTGAAGACTAGCTTTAGTCCTTCAAAAATTATAGCAAATATCAGAATTTGACCTTGATAAAATGTCAAGGTCAGTCATTTTCAATAGGCTTCTGACCCTTAACCAAATACATACATGGTATGAATTACAATGCCTGGCTATAATCCTTCTTGAGATACAGACGGACAGACAGACAGCGCTGACTACAATACCCTTTGGGCAAAATTTGCCCGAGGGATAAAAATGAACCACTGTTTTTAGTCTTGCTATGGAAAGCTTGTGACCGTTATCCAGGATGTCACATTTTGTGACATTTCCTTGGGAAACCTACAACTGCAGGTTACCCATCAACCAGGACCTGCTCATTGAACTATGTCCCCGGCCAAATGGCCAAAATATAGGGCAAATATAGGGATATAATGACCAAACTATAGGGATTTTACCATTCTATCTTTTTTAAATATGGATTGACGAGGACTTTTAATGTGCTGATATGCAAAAAGACCTGAGCTTCACCAGTCTGACTGGGGTGCGGCTTACTCGGGTTAGTTTTATACTATGCCTGTACTCATTACTGGGACAAGGTAGTAAAGAAGAAACAGTACAATTTAGTTTGGACACTTCCAACTCCGTCGCGTTATTTTGCAGGGTTCCCAGCCACTCGGGGAAATCAGGGAAAACAATTTTCCAGTCAGGAAAGAGAAATTTGAGAAAAATAGCCAACATCAGGGAAAACTCAGGGAAATTGAGTAGGAAAGAGAGGAGTCGCATGTGGCTGCCTATGTTGACACCAGGTATGCACATTTTCCTTCTCAACACCTCATTGAGGGCTTATCTAGCATAGCTTGAACTCTCATCAGGACAAATTCTTTCATAACTGCACGCAATGTGACTATGAATTCTGATCTACAACCGTCTCCTGGGGGGAATATTTCTCAGGATTTTGGGAAATTAATCGGGGGAAAAATCAGGGAATTTTGTTTCCATGAAAAGCTGGGAACCCTGATTTTGGAAGATTTAAATAAGCCAACTATTTGTGTATATGTATCGCAATAAATACAAGGTCAGAGCTGCGTGAAAGAGCATGAATAATCCCGAATGATCGTGATAGTACGAAAAATATGGAAAATGACAGCTTTACATGTACTTGTAGCTTTGGCTAGAGAACTTGCCAAAATAGGTTGGATTTGTGATAAATGTATAAAAAACCTTCAACATTCATGAATAGGGTGTATCCTGGAGGACATGTTTACTGATTAGATGGGTTTTCTTTGTTTGACGAGTGATTGATACCCTTCAATTTTTCAGACTTTTAAGAAGGGAAATACCTTTATTTCAAATGAAACGAACTCCTTTGTGTACTGTACAGATCTCTGCTTTATATCTATTTGTATATATACACACGCACACAATGTACATTTTCACGATATTATGGTAAACATAATAAAAAAAGTCTGCAAACATAATTGTTCAGTCCTCTTCACTTTCATCCTCTCCAGAATGATATCCTGTGTATTGTTCCTCTGGAGCCTTAGGGAATGCTTGCCGTATTGCATGGGTGGCACAAGCAGGTATGGTTCTCCTTCGTCCAGGTCCAAGTTTTCCATGGACCCACCATGTCAACTGTCTGTATGCAGCATAACGTAGACCACTGAAAATATCCACAGTACAACTTTTAATATTAAGAGTTGAATGACAACTCCACAGATGCTCCTCATCCGTCGTGAGCAATATATACCATGGAAAGTTCAAATAAATTATGGTTGGTTAATACATTTGTATTTACAGCGCTACAAGTATTGTCCATTGAGTGCATGGCAACAGTACGTTGTATCACTATCGGTCCCGTCAAACCATCTTCGAACACCAAGTCAATGTTGATGCTCTCGCTTGATCTTGCCTCGGTTTAGAAGCCTACCATTTCTTTTCAACATCAGCCTGACGAATGTTCAGGACCTAAATATCTTGGGCGAAAGCTAATGATTTGGCCCTTGACCCCAGTAATGAACAAGTATCAAATGGATGTTTTGACTGCAATGGGCAAGTGACAGATGCATAACATCTGAATGTTCGCGCCATGGTTTATGACAAATGTATCATCTGTAATATCGGGTAGCCCGAACTAAGGAAAGACGAAAAGCGATCTCTAAAACTTAAAACCTTGACCCAGGTATTTTCTTTAACCTAAGGCGGGATAAAATTAATTTCTTGTTTAGCATCATTTTTTGGAAAAAATCTGGGTAGGGAGGGCGGTTACTCTTATTCAAACAGAATTGCGAATTTTTGGTGCGATATTCTGGTGGCAGAATATGACACTTGGACTAAATGACATGCTATAGCCTACAAACACACTTCATGTATATTTCGTTCAAACTCTTGTTATTAAATTTGTTAATTAGGGTATGTTGTGATACAATAAATGAGGCTGAGCGATTCAGATCCATGATCAGGCTTTCGTAGAGTGGACAGTCCTATAAATTAGCCAATATAGTCCTATACACCTCGAGGGATGATGGTAAATTTTGAGTGGCCCTGAAAATGACTAGTTTATTGAACAGAAAAAATCGTTCGGCTTGTATCTGGATCTAGTTTCGTTAAATTTGAGTACATTTTATTTTATTGAGAATTCTACCTAAGTCGCTTGACTTGGGTCTCAGAGAGACGACTCCAAAAATGACAAAAAAAATAATAAAAAATAAAATTTGGAGCGGGCAAATATTTTGGGGGAGGGCGGTGAGGCTAAACAGTAAGTTTTTTTTAACCAGCCTTAGGTAGAATTCTCAATAAAATAAAATGTACATTAAGTCGCTGGATTTCAGTCTCGGAGAGTCGACTCCAAAACTGAGCGGAAAAAATAAAATTTAGCACGGGCAAATATTTCAGGGTGGGTGGTGATGCTAAACAGGAAACATTTTTTTAACCAGACTAACAGTTTCATCGTCTTACCTGTTGTTGGGTGGATTGACAACCCAGTGATCTGCCCGAATGTTGTTCAAACCAACCAGAACATTTCTTAGCACCACTGGAGTGAGGCATAGTAATCGGAAGTCACCATTGTTAATGAGACACATATGGTTGTTAGCTCCGGTGTAGCCTTGTTCTATACTACGTGAGAACTCGATCTGGTGACTGGCTTGCAGCCGTAGCGTTGTTCTCACGTAGTATGGAACAAGGCTACACCGGAGCTAATGGTTGTCTGAAAGTTGAAACAAAAGATGCACATCAAATTGAAGTAGTTAACAACAACCCACACAAAAAAACAGCTGTTATTTTCAGCGCCCCCCCCCCCCAACAAGTTTTTCATCACCGCGTGAGCGTTCAGGGTAGGTGGAAGTGAACATGGCAAATTATTCATTATATGAATTATCAGAAAGATCGCATATCGTAGTACCATGCAGGTACAGTAATATTCGCTGCCATTTCCTTACAAACAAATAAAAATTACCTGTATTAGATGGAGCCGTCACTGCCTGAGTTGCAGGTTTATCTTGGCAGCAAAGACACTCCTTATCTCGCCCCAAGTGTTCTGTGGAACAGTGGCCACATTGACACCAATCCAGTCTCGCTATTCGGCCCACTTCCTCTTCCTCGCTACTTCCTTCCTCATCGCTCTCGCTCTCTCCTGACGATGAACTGCCGTCAATGTCATCGTGTTGTCGCCGGGGCTCGAACTGATAGGCTTGTAAACCATTCCTGTTCTCCCTTACATCAGTAATGAACGATTCATCTGAACTGGAACTTTCTCCGCCACCTGATCTTTCACCTTCCACTTCCACTTGGGGTGCACTCCACACTAGGCCACGGTTTCGCACAAATGGCCCCTCCTAATTTTATAATAAGGAAGGACGCCCGATTTTGACAGCATGGTAATTCTTCTTACCTTTCTACTAGCTGATATCTATAGTATCATCCTGCTGGACGTAACCATTTCTTCAAACGAGGATATAACAATTGCTTGTTTATCGCACCCACTCGCCACTACAGAGTCAATCGTGTCCGGAATTGAATATCTGGCGGGCCAAAATCCGCACTTTTTCGGGAAGCGAAAATGATGATTCCTTTATGGCGATAAAATTTTACAAAAAACGAGTAGGTCGACCCCCTGTTTTTTTCTCCATTTTAAATTGTTCTCTGGACGGGAAACACTTTAACATACATAAAAAGAAAATCATTTCATACGTTTTCTCTGGGTTGCGGTTAGAATTTGACACATTTTCATATATTTTATGGAGTTTTTCAGAAAAGTTGAAGAAGGTTTAAGGAGGATTGTACGTATTTTCTATTCAATTTCAATAGCTCACAAGTCTTCTGAAATAATGGCACGGGTGTGCCCGTTTAGAAAATATATACTTTTACAGGGTTTTTGTTAAAGATTTTACATCAATTTGTGGCCGAAGATTCGAACCCATGCCTGTTTTTAGCCGCACATCATTGTGTGGAATGCACCCTTGGTCCGCCATTTTTCTTCGTCTTTTTTCCCCCTCCACACAAAAGAGCGTAGGAGCCAGTTGACGTCACAACATTCGGCCGACTTCACCAAGATGGCGGCACGCATGAACTACAGCAATGCGATATTTAATTGCGGATTTATCGGGTTGAAAAAAATCGCAAAAAATAATTGTTATGCTTTTTGGACACTGGGGACATTACTCTTCCGTATGGAATATGCTTTGACCATATGTTTTCTATTCCTTTAAACATGTGGATATGGCAGTCCTTCTGATTTTGTCAGCAAATCTAATAACTCAATGAGGCTTATGTCAAGCACATAAACCATTCTCTGGTGTTGCGAAATTCCTGTTAAATTTATATGAAAAGATAAAACAGACTAAACTCATTTTTCAACGTCCGTCGACGCTGTTCTTTGTCAGTTTGTTTCTGTGAGTTTCTTTTTAGAAACCTTTAGTATATTTCACTATATATATCCCTTCCGCTGGCAGAGTGAATGGACGCGAAACAACCATTTTCGCCCCCCCCCCCTGCCAACCGCGCGTGAAAGACCTCTCCAGTGACTCCATAAAATTTATGCACCGGTCAGTGAATATAACATTCTGCAAGGTAAATATATTCTCTAAAAAACTTGAGTGAACTGTTCCACTCAAGTTTGAGTGAAATGTACCTGTTCACTCAAAGTTGAGTTTCTTTTCACTCAACTTGATTTACTTCTCACTCTACTTGAGTTAAAACCACTCAAGTTCACTCAACTTGAGTGGTTAATTTCCACTCTTATGCTTGAGTGAATGTCACTCAAGTTGAGTGCATTTAACTCAAGTAGAGTGAAAAGTAAATCAAGTTGAGTGAAAATCTCACTCAAGTTTTGAGTGGGATGAATTTCCACTGTTACTTGAGTGAAATTTCACTCAACTTTTTTTAGAGAGTAATTTTCTGTGGAACGTCACGATCAATGCACCAATCACGCGAACGGTACACTATTCGTCACATAATAAAACTTGAGGGAAAGAAATATGCCCAAGTCATTAATCTACACAAAATGTATCTTCCTTAATATCATTAATGTAATCTGTCTGTAGGATATTTGTTTGCTACTCGGAATGACAAAGTGCGAAAAGTTGTATTGGCAAGGAGCTAATTATCAAGAGCTATGTAGCCACATTTTGTTCGTATCGCCACTTGGATCGTCTTCATATCAACCTAACTTTGCTTTTATTTTCAGCTTTTCTCCGAATGTTTCCGACGTACAACATACACACTTATTCCGAACATATCCAGTACAAGAATACTTCGAGTGAGTATCACACTAATTCATACTAAATCATCAATTATATATCGTATAGCTACATTGCGACACCAAGAAGATAGAATGACTTTCTCAACTTGAGACAATCAGCTTGAGTATTTATTACCCACGGGCTGGCATACATGAATTAGCAAGAGCAACTCTACGGATTGTAGGGGCTATGGGTTCGATTCCTGCTGATATTTCGTACCAGGGTTTTGCAGTCGGATTCCAAAGCTTCCATTTCTTAACGTCATCGTTGTTCTATTGAAAACAATTCGCTAGAGAGCATGATGGCTTTCCCCACTCGTTTCCCTCGAAATCCTGTGTGCACGTGCGGTTGATGACGTCATCATATTGAAGATCTATATTGATTATGGTATGGGGAATGTGTGTGCTCGACGTCATCCTCAAAACGCACACCCCACAATTTTTCTCACCTCGCCGAGACGTCAACCCATACTATAACCCACACACAACACGTCGCACCAACTGGTGCCACTCCGAATTTATTGATCACCTTTCCCAACTAGTTTTGCTGTCTAGCACGTTTTCCAATAGGTGACTACATGTAGGGAAACTTGGCAAGGCTTTGGTGTAAGACCTTCCATTGAAAAGGTAATATCCTGGACAAAAGACTGACAATACAACTTGCAGCAGATCCTTTGTCAATTATATTTCGTGAGTCTTACACCAAATCGTTGCCGGAAACTTGCTAAACCTGGAAAAGCTACCCGACAAGCTGTGTTGCACATGATGTTCCCGGTTTGAAGATCCTTACACGACGAACTTCCCCACTTCCCCTAGCAGGCTAGCAGGCACCTGACTATATATGCAAAACCGCGACCTGTGCTTCAAACCATCCCATAGTTGGTCCGATAGACGTGACGTCCACGAATGAAGATTCGATTTCACAAAACGTTTTTTGAGAAGGCCCATGCGCCGAATAAAACTAGGCCAACGGGCCCCAAAGTATTGTTTACACTCAGCAAACACGCATTGCATTGCATGATGTATGTCATCTATGTCAACAGAAATGTGATCCAGTAGGGTTGACTGTAGTTCCCTCATGCAAGAAATACTATGGAACGTTGGGCCATGTCAGCTTTTGCCAAGGCCTTAATTGATGTGATTATTACCCCTCGGCCAATTTTGGCCATGGGGTATTGTCATCGTCTTGTACGTCCGTCTGTCCGTACGTCCGTCTGTCCGTACGTGAGCGAGATAGCCGGAGAACGGTTCCACTGAAGAATTCCAAATTTGGTATGCTTATTTACCTAGTCAAGGACCAGAAGCCTATTTAATTGGGACCTGATTGGGTGAAAACCTTGGCGGCCATCTTTAATTTTATGCGAAATGGATAATGATCCATATCTCGGAAACCATTCAACTGTTCAATACGAAAGTTGGTATACATCATCGATACATCAAGCAACTTTCAATGAATTACCAAACCGGCTTTTCTGATTAGCTGGAAATCCTGGAGGCCATCTTTAATTTATGCGAAATTGATAATGATACATATCTCTGTTACCATTCAGTTGTTTTATATGAAAGTTGGTATACATCATCGATGCATCCAGATACTTTGATTCGGGACCTGATTGACCGAAAACCTTGGCGGCCATATTTAATTTATGCAAAAACTTTAATGATATATATCTCTGATCCAATTTAAGTGTTCTATACCAAACTTGGTATACAGCATCGATGTATCAACTGACTTGCAATGAATAACCACATCAGTTCCTCTGAGTGGGGGGAAGGATGGGCGGCCATCTTTAATTTATGCAAAATCAATAATGATCTCGTTCTCTGGCGTTCAAGTGCTCGATGTAAAATTTGGTATACATCATCGATGCACCAAGAGACTTACGACAAATGACAGTTCTGGTTTCTCTGATTGGGCGGAAACCTTGGTGGCCATCTTTAATTTATGCAAAATCATTAATGATGTATATCTCTGATACCATTTCAGTGTTCTATACGAAACTTGGTATACACATCAATGTATCAAGAGACTTTCAATGAATTCCACATCAGTGAGTGGCGGGAAGGATGGGCGGCCATCTTTAATTTATGCGAAATCATTAATGATCTCTATCTCTGATACCGTTCAAATGCTCGATGTAAAATTTGGTATACATCATTGATGCATCAAGGAATTTATGTAATGAATACCGGTTTCTCTGATTGGACGGAAATCTTAGGGGTCATTTCTAATTGGAAAATTTTTGATAATCTGTATATTTGTGACTTGACTGCTTGGTGTTCCTGACATCTTGGTTCAAATTGAATACATTATGAATGTACCCAGAGCCGAGGGTTTTTTTGATGCGCAGCTTCGTATTTACCCCGTTGCCAAAATTTGGCAGAAGGGTATTGTTATTGTCATGTACGTCCGTCCGTTCGTCTCGGCGTCCGTCCGTCTGTCCGTCACAGCTTTCTCCTTACCAAGATATCTTCAGAACGACTTAGATCTAGGCACACCAAACTTGCGTGTACATCCATATGCTCGTGACCCTGAACAATATTGAACCTGGACCTGATTAGGTGGAAACTTTGGCGGCCATCTTCAATTTATGCGAAACCATTAATCTTGTGTATCTCGGAAATCATTTCGCTGTTCAGTGTGAAATCTTGCATAGATCATCGATACACCAAGAAACTTTGAAGGAATGAACAAACAAGTTTCCCTGATTGGATGGAAACCTTAGCGACCATGTTTAATTTATGCAAAATCTTTAATGATGTATATGTCTGATATCATTTAAGTGTTCTGTACGAAACTTGGTATACAGCATCGATGTATCAAGTGACTTGGAATGAATAACCACATCAGTTCCTCTGAGTGACGGAAAGGATAGGCGGCCATCTTTAATTTATGCAAATTCATTAATGATCTCTATCTCTGATACCGTTCAAGTGCTCGTTGTAAAATTTGGAACACATCATCGATGCATCAAGAGACTTACGATGAATGACAGAACTGATTTCTCTGACTGAGCCGAAATTTTGGAGACCATTTTTATACGCCCGCCAAAAGGCGGACGTATTATGTGATGGCGGTTTCCGTCCGTCTGTCCGTCCATCCGTCTGTCCGTCCGTCTGTCCGTCCCCCGTGTCCGGTCTATATCTGGGACAGTTTTCTATCTACACTTCTAATTTTTGGTGACTGGATACCCTATTGGGAGACGATGTGTCGCGTACCAAAATGAAGGTCAAGGTCAGAGGTCAAAGGTCACTGGCCTAAAAAACAGGAAATCACCAGAAGTGTTCGTGTCCGGTCTATATCTGTGATCGTTTCTATCCACAGTTGCAATTTTTTGTGAGTGGTTACGCTAGGTGGAGACGATGTGTCGCGTACCAAAAATGAGGTCGAGGTCAGAGGTCAAAGGTCACTGTTGCATAAAATCAGGAAATCACTGATCATTGACAGTTTTCTATCTACAGTTCTTATTTTTGGTGAGTGGATGCCCTAGGGGGGAACGATGTGTTGCATACTAAATGTAGGTCGAGGTCAGAGGTCAAAGGTCAATGCGACTAAAATATCAGGAAATGATTAAAAATTTCTGATTTTTTGTGAGTGGATTCAATAGGGGGAAATGAAGTGTCCCATACCAAAATATAGGTCAAGGTCGAAGGTCAAAGGTCACTGACTCAAAAATTAGGAAATTATCAAAAATAACATTTCTTTGTGTCAGTAGATACATTAGGGGACACGATGTGTCACATATCAAAATGTAGGTCAAGTTCAAAGGTCAAGGTCAACTGTGACCTAAAATCATGAAATTATTGAAAATCATGATTTCTTGAGTCCATTGACAAAATACGGGTAGCCATTTTGTCATGTACCAAAATTTAGATCCAGGTCAATAGTCAAGATCACTGTCACACCAGAATCAAGGTCAAAGGTCAGTGTGACTTAAAACTCCGGAAATCATTAAAAACTACAAATTTTTGGTGAGTGGATTCAATAGGGGGAAATGAAGTTCGCATACCGAAATGAAGTTCGCATACCAAAACTTCGGTCAAGGTCAAAGGTCACTGTGACCCCAAAACCAGGAAATTGTTAAAAATCATGATGTGTCCATTGAGAAATTACGGGGTTTGTCATGTACCAAAATTTAGGTCAAGGTCACTATGACTCCAGAATCGAGAAATCTTTGAAAAGTACTTTTTTTGTGTCTAGATACGTTAGGGGGACATGATGTGCCACGTACGAAAATGTAGGTCAAGGCCGAATGTCAAGGTCACTGTGACGCCCAAAATCATGAAATTCATAAAAATCATGATTTTTTTGTGTCCATTGATATATTGACGGGAAGATGTGTCGTGTACCAAAATTTAGGTCAAGGTCAAAGGTCAAGGTCACTGTGACTCCAAAATCAGATATCATTAAGTCACATTTGTTCATATGCCTATCGAAGATGAGGTCATGTAATGCGATGTTGCATTCTGTCCATCCATCCATTACATTTGTTGTCCATACGATATCTCTAGTTTCATGGTATGGAATGGTATCAAATACCTTACTCGCATGGCGAAGAGGAGCCATACATCAATTTGTCAAAGGTCAAGGTCACAGTCCCCCAAAACTGAATCATGTTTAGCTGATTATATGTGTTAGATTGGAATATTCAGAGTTCTCACCCAAACATGCATGGCATTTGTCCTGTGGAGTCTCCCGTGTTTGAAACAGCTACATTTAGTTAAACTGTTGTGAAATAAAAACCATACTTTTACTAATTTAACGGGGAGAGGGGTCGTTTATGAACTTCATACCTGTTTATCAACTCAAGAATGTGGTTTACTTCATCCCTTTCTTCTTCCTTCATGAAAAATTCTCTCGTCTGAAAGAAATGCATTTGCAGGAAAACTACTATTTTCTTGTGTTTGACTATTGTCAATTTCAGTGTGGGATATGTGAGCTCTCGGTTCTTGCTTCAAGGTCAACTAGTTTCCAAGAGTTAAGCCCATTTTAGTTTATCATTCAATTTTAGATGTGATATATGTTACATTCTCAGAAGCACAAAATTGTAGACCTTTCTCTGGATTGCTAGCTACCAATTGGAATCAAGGCTATTAAACAACCTTGAAATTTGGATCAATATAATTCCAGATATACGGGCGTATATTGAAGCCCCTTGGGCTCTTGTTAATTTATGGAAAATCATTAATGATCTATATCTGATTTTAGTGCTATCAAGAAACTTACAATTATTGACAACCAGTTTCTCAGATTAGGTGGAGAACTTGATTGCCATCTTTAATTCATGCAAAATCTATACCTCTGGTTCTGTTCAAGTGTTTGGCGCAAGACTTTGTATACATCATCAATACATCAAGAGACAAAAAATGAATGACAGAACCGTTTTCTCTGATTGGATGGAAACCTTGGCAGCCATTTCTAATTTATGTAAAATTATTGATGATCCATAAATCCTTTGATACTCTTCAAGTGTTCAGTATGATGCTTGGTATACATCATCGATACAACAAGAGACAAATAATGACTGCCGGTTTCCCTGATTGGACGGAATTAAGGACCATTTCAAATTGCAAAATTTTTGATAATCTTTATATTTGTCACTTGAGTGCTTCCTGTTCCTGACGTCTTCAAAGTAGTACGGTTCAAATTGAATATATTATGAATGGCTGGCGCCCAGAGCCGAGGGTTTTCAGATCCGTAGCTTCGTATTTTGCTGCTTAGGTTCTTTTAGATTATGACCGAATGTCTAGCTCTATATATACATGTACTCTTCTATATAGCTCTTCATACTGCAATTGAGTAATTTGATATTGGGACAAGAGGAAAAACTGACATCAACAGAAGACCGCACAAGACATCGTCTCTCCTTAGTTATCCTCTAACACAAAAAATAGTTTGATTTTTAATGATTTCCTGATTTTGGGGTCACAGTGACCTTGGTCTAAATTTTCGTACATGACAAATCGTCTTCTCTTAATGTAGCCACGAACAGGAAATAATCACGATTATCATTAATCTCCTGAAATTTACTTTTGACCTTGTCTTACCTAATATATCTACTGACACAAAAATGTGATTTTTGATGATTCCCTGATTTTGAGTTCACAGGTACCTTTACCGAAATTGAGGTACATCACACATAATTTCTCTCTCATCTATTCAATAACACACGAAAATGTAATTTTTAAGAATTTCCTGAATTTGGGGTAACAGTGACCTTGATCTTGACCTAAAGTTTGGTACATTAATCTGGCGACACAAAAAATCGAGATTATTAACACTTTCATGATTTTGGGGTCACAATGACCATGACCTTTGACCAACATTTTTGGCACGGGACATATCGTTACCCCTAATGCATCTACTGACATACAAATGTGATATTTAACGATTTCCGGATTTTGGGGTCACAGAGACCTTGACCTTTGATCTTGACCCCAAATTTTGTACATGATGCATCGTGCATTTACGGACACAAGAAATTGCGATTTTTACCAGTTTTCCTGATTTTTGGGGTCAGAGTGACCTTGACCTAATTTTTGTACATCATACATGTACATCGTCTCCCCCGAATGTATCTACTGAAGGTGAATATTAATGATATCCTGATTTTGGGATAAAAGTGACTTTTGATCTTAACCTCAATTTGAGTGCTCTACACATCATTTCCCCCATAAGAATCCACTCACAAAAATAAGCAGTTTTCAGTGATTTCCTGATTTTTAGGCCACATGACCTTTGTTCTCAGTAGTAGTAAGCCGTTAAATTCCTTAGCAAAAATAAGGGTCCCAAATGAGGGTCCGTGGCATGACGTGGCAATGACGTCACGATGACGTCACATCCGGATCAAAGGTCACATCCGGGTCAAAGGTCACATCCGGGTCGAAGGTCACATTCGGTCAAGGGTCATTTCTCGGTCAAAGGTTACTTCCGGTCACGTGAACAAGAGTCATCTCCCTCTACATAGCAGATCTATATACGGCTATTCGGCAAGTAGCGTTGGGGTGGACGTTTTGGGGTCTAGGTGGGCCCCTATTTTTCCGATTAGGTCTACTGAGGTATCATTGTGAAGTACTCGTAAGGGAGCATCCGACTGGATGGGTATGACGTGAAACTGGCATCATTACGCGCATGCGCGGCAGACAAAATGTATGGGAATGGACGTTTAGGGGTCGGGGTGGGCCACTAGTGGGCCGGTTGGGCTGGTTGGGCCGTATGAGGTATCAATGTGAAGCATCCCTGAGTGAGCATTCGACGGGATGGGGATGACGTGGAACTGACGTCATTTCGCGCATGCGCAGTAACGGAATGGACGTTTGGGGTCGGAGTGGATCACTAATGGTCCGATTGGGTCGTGGAAGGTATCAGTGTGAAACTCTCGTAGGGAACCCTCCGACTGGACTAATGTATCGTCCGTTTTCATCATTCTGTGCATACGCAATCTGATCGTAGTATAGAAAGCAGGTATTTTTGGGGGTTCGTTTGGGGTAGAGATGGACCATCCTTAGTCCAAATGGACCGCGTGTGGTATCAGTGTGAAGCTCTAGTGGGGTAGAATCAGAATGGCGTGTTTCTTATTGGAAGTCGTGGCAATCTGCGAATGCACAGTTTGGGTGTAGTAGCTAAAGTGGGCATTTTAGGGGTGTGAAGGAAGGTTTTTGGGGAAGAGCGGGACCATCCGTGGTCGAAGTGGACCGTGTGATGTGTCATCTTGAGGCTCTCGTACGCCACGATTTGAGGAATGGCCATGTCATCTGTGACGTCATTGGTGACGTCATCAGTAGGAGTAGTAACTAAAGTGGGCATTTCATGGGTGTGAAGGAAGGTGTTTGGGGAAGAGAGGGACCATCCATGGTCCAAATGGACCGTGTGAGGTGTCGTCTTGAAGCCCTCGTGGTATAGACCACGATTTAAGGAATGTCCGTGTCATCTGTGATGTCACCAGTGACGTCACCAGTGACGTCATAAGTTGGAGTAGTAGCCAAAGTGGGCATTTTAAGGGTGTGAAGGAAGGTGTTTGGGGAAGAGAGGAACCATCCGTGGTCCAAATGGACCGTATGAGGTGTCGCCTTGAAGCCCTCGTGGTATAGACCGCGATTTAAGGAATGTCCATGTCATCTGCGACGTCATTGGTGACGTCATCAGTAGGAGTAGTAGCCAAAGTGGGCAGTTCGGGGTTTGAAGGAATGTGTTTGGGGTAGAGATGGACCTTCCGTGATCCGAATGCGTCGTGTGAGGTGTCACCTTGTATCAACGCCTGCCAACGCCAAGCTTAACGCTTCAACGCCCTGGTGAACTAACCCTGAAGCTCTGATTTCTAGATATTCCATGGAATTTACACTAATTCATCGGAATGCCGTGACGCCCGTCAATGCCTGTCGTTACGCCTTAACGTCCTAGCATAACACCTTGAGGCCATGATGTAGACCGGTGACAACGACAAGGATGACATGTCAATCATTTTATTATCCCCTCCAGTACATCACACCCACGCTGGGGGAGCCGCGTGGGGTATGTTTACAATACAACTAGGCTCTTCAGGGTTATATCCAGGAATTTGAAGTAGTGTCCTTATTTGAAAAAAATAATGCCGAGCGCAGCGAGGCGTAGCGTACAGGCCGGGGTCCAGGGGCCGCCTAGGCCCCTGGAAACTCTGGGGTCTTAGATGCTCTCAGGAGCATTCGAGCCCATTTCTGGCTATTTAAATGTCTTGTCAGATACCTGTAGATAATGAACAATTTACTTCTTTTTTTCCAAATTTTCACCATATTCAGGCTGATCTTGCTTATGTTTCAAAATGACAAAGTTGAGCAGGGACTTAATGCATGAATTTCCAGATCATTTACTCCACGTGCTGTCAGATTGATACTATACCATGATGTCAACTTTGACTAAACTAATAACAACTAACCTTTTTGCTGATTAGACTAGGGCTCAGGGGCCGCCTAGGCGCCGAGAAACTCTGGGACCCTTGATGCTCTTAGAAGCATTCTAACCGATTCCTGGCTGCACATGTCTTGTCAATCAGACAAGCATATCATGCACATTTTACTTCTTGTTTAATTTGATCATCTGCTTTTAAAATTATTTACAGCTGCTGCTTTCAAAATTTCTATTGAATAGATTCCTCTGTACAGTATTTTTATACCATGTTGTATATCATTCGAAGCTAATTCTCTTCCCACCTCGACTGCCTAAACGGGTTGAACATAATTTGTCCCAACTTCGATGCCTGCATCATTTTCCATGTCGTGTTCAACATCTGCTTGACCTGTGTTTTCAATACCGGCAGCACAGCATCGAGCAAAGAGAACGTCGACTTTGTGGCAGTCAGACCCTTCATCTTCCTTTATTTTTTTTTTCAAATGTCCAGCCAATACACCGCATCCTCTTGTGCGGCCGCTACCCTTCGTATTTCCCCCAGACCGACCTTTCTGTCCCGCCATGACGGCTTGTCATTGCAGATACAACGCGAGAACGCACGTGCGCTGCCTAGCTCTCCAGACACTCACAGACGTACATATTTCCGACTTCATTCATAGTATAGACCTCTGCCTGGAGAACGAAAACTATCGCGCCCCTAGTGGCCAAGCTTATCAACGGATAGATGCATAGTTGTCTCCCTTGCCATAAGTTGTCTAACGCGAGTTGACACACACTCGTCCAGGTTTACGGCTTTCAAACATCGTAAAAAAACATCATTTGATTTTTGGAAAAAATCATTTGATATTTTGCAAAAACATATTCATTTTTAATTCATTTGATTTTGTACCTGTGTCCGTTTCACGGACGCTGTGAGACCCTAGATCTAACCCTGCTCTTGTCCAATCAGAGGCCGCCATTTGGTGCTACAATCTGTCACATTCGTTCTTGCCCGTTAGATGTATTCTCGGCTGCTCTTGTCCAATCAGAAGTCGCCATTTCAGAAAGTTCCATCTTCGGCCATGTTCGTGCTGATCCGTTTGTTCTAATCGTCGTCGGGCAGGCCCGGATACCGTTGAAGCAACATATCTTCAAATTCTTTGCGCATTCTGAGTATCTATCAGTGCATTGGTGAATACATTCTTCTGATGGGGTGGTCGGTCAGCTTGGTAACGAAAAACGTGACATGGGTCACCCTCTCTGCGACCCATTGGGTGTTGGGGAGTTGTTGATGGGCCCATTTCAAGACCTCCAATTGGTACAATTGGTCCAGCACGGGCTCTAGCGAAGCCTGATCCGTGTGGTAAACGGTTGGTCAAATACCCGGATGTTACTGCTCGCGTAAAAGCATCGGACTTGTTCTTTCTCTTTATGCTGCAGCACATAACCAAACTCCAGATTCAACTTGAAGGCCGTAGTTTGGTCGTTGAAGATGGCTTCAACAGGTCCTCTAACCGGAAATTGTGGATGTCTAGTAGCGGTCGATGACGGTGGAAACATCGTCGGATCATGAAACAATAGTCCCTGTAGATGTCACTTAATGGATGGGCGTCCGGTAAGAGATCGCTGGGGGCATCCACTGGATCTTCCTGGAAATGCTGGATGTTGTCAGGCATGTCAGGCGTATGCGGAACCATATCACCGGGGTCCGGCTGGATATCTAGGCCCGCCTCGACTGTAGATACAAGCGAACTGGATATGGGCTCGTTTCTCGGCAAGTGTTGGGTGGGTGGTGTCTCTGTACGTTTCATCTCCCTAGGATCCTCTTCAGTGTGACTGACCTTTCTGGGCTCCTCTTCAGTGGCAAGTGGTCGTCCATGCCGTGGTGACGGACCATGAAGCAAACGCTGATGCCGTCTTAACTGATTGGGCCGTTTGAAGAGTTGACCACATTCATTACACTGTTCCGTCGCGCCCTCTTGGAGTGAGCGTTCGTGGCGCCATAAAGCATCCTCCCGATTAAATGTCCGTGCGCAGGTTATACAAGTATACCGTGCGCCGTTGTCGTTGGAGGACACAAATATTCCGGGCGAGTAAATGGCTTCAGCCAGGTCGAACATGTCGACTGCGTGTCAAAAAATGCTGACCATTCCCACCAGCACCAGCACACAATAACTCTCCTACGTTGTTCTTTCCACCAATCAGTGCATCGCTCTCCTATACAATCTAAGCTTCACGCGCAGATACACTCGGTTGCGCACTTGTGACATGTCTAGCCCTATACACCATAGAGATATGTTGATTGGGGAAGTAACCAATCAGTGCCGCCATAATGGCATTCACGCCGTACACACTGTGACATGTAAAGGCTTGTAACAAAATGTAGCACTATATATGCCTCATTATGTCCATCATAACCAACATTAGTCAGAATGGCCGAGTGGTCTAAGGCGCCAATCTGAAGTGCTGGTCCACATATGTGGGGACGTGGGTTCGAATCCCACTCCTGACACACCTTTTGCGTTATACTTCGCCATGTTGTAAAACCACTGTACAAATATAACGTTATATGGTCAATTCCATGCTACTTGGGACAAATAGCAAAAAATAAAAGTTTCTTACATATGCTATTTGATGATCAATTATTATTGTTGGTGTTTTACTTGGCATATATTTAAATTTTCTCATGAATAGCTCCAGCACAGATTAATCTGAAGCATTTTTTAAACCGTAAGGAATTTTCATTTTTTGGCCTGAAAGTAAACTCTAAATTGCCCTAATTGTTTTCCTGTGTTGTAGTAATTGTAATTGAGAAAACTGTTAATATTTCCAACCAATGGACCATTGTGACTTGTTAAAAGTCATTGGCTTTCGGGAGTCTTAAGTAAATAATGTCACTGAAGCCAAATGTTAACCCAAGTTGTGCTGATGTAACGTGAGTGACAAAATATGCATTTCTTTTGACTATCTCTTCAACAGTTTTTAATTCAATTTAGCTGCTTTCATCTCAGCATTTGTCAGGTATTTAGAACATATATACAAAGAATTATGATCATACACTTGACGCTTAGTGCTAGTCAGCTCACTGAAGTTGGTAACGTGAGTGACGATGTAACGTGAGTGACAATATGTAACGTGAGTGACAGGAGATGGCTGAAGTCACTGATGTCATCAATTGCAATTGGTGCAATAATAGGGGTGTAGAACATTTTGTTCTCTCTTGGAGGCTTTGCAGATCGAAGCACCACCTTCTTGGTAGCTACAAACAACTTGACAGAACTTGATTTAAGATCTCCTATGAGTGAATACTTGAGGTTAATAAAATCCATGTCCGGAAGAGATTTTTGGATGCTAAAATGATGCGTCCAAGAGTGGTTTCAAATAATGTTTTAACACAGAAACATAAGAAAGCATGCAACGGTATATATATCCAGTCAAATAGTTCTTTGATGACCTAATGAACTAGAAATATCACACAAAATAAGGAATCAAAGTATTAGGAGAGGCATCTGAATACATGAATAGATGCCAAGAAAAAACTATATCTAATACTGAAATAGCTGTTTGAGCTGAGACAGCCATGTAAAATAAGCAGTTGTGTTTCCGAAATAGGGTGTTCACAAAACTGAAGTTAAACATCACTATCGCTAAAAGTGAGTATCATCAAAAGTCAAATTTAGTAGTAGGCAGTGTAGGCATACTTTCAGCATTCCCTTAGAAATAATATAAGGGCTAACAAAAACGGGAAATCGAACTTGGGGTTACTTCCGAAGCGATATACGCAAAGCTGTGTTAGAGTTCCCTTAGTTGAATACAGGAAGTATCAGTTGAAGTAAGCAGCAGGAAAACTTTTCAGTACTTTTCCAAGAAATGTTACATGTAAGGCAGCAAATACTGTCAAACCTGGGGAATCGGACATGGTTAGTTCCGAACTGCTAAACGCAAAACCATGTTAGGGTTAACTTACGGTTACCGTGAGTGAACACCTAGAGAGTATCAGTTATAGTAAGCAATAGGTGGTCAAATCTGAGACACACTGTTTACCACACCAAAGGGAACAAATTATTAGGAAGTTGAGCAACCCAGTTACTGTGGATATTTCACATTTTCAGAATGGCATTGAATAGACAGAGCTACATTACTTGATTGTAATAATCTTGGATTCAAAGAGATTTCATTAAGCAACAGATGTTAAATGCATTCCCATTTGTCTGTTCAAATTTGTGCAACAACTCGAAAAGGTTCTAGTTCAGTTTGACAAATCAATTATACTGTTCAAATGTTGCCAACAGTTTGAGGAAGTACTGAATACATGTATAATGAAGCAAACTTTGACTGAATGATGCAAATGGGATGTAAAATCGCTATTTACATGTACCGGTATTAAAGAATCTTTGATCATTACATGATAATTGTATAAGCTTATATGCCATAATCCAAACATATGAACGATTTACCAGATGTTATACGACAGAATGTCTGACATGACATAATTGACTGGAAATAATCATTGGACATGAATTTCCAGTGATCAATGGGGCTTCAAATCCCCCAGTCATATTGTAAACTGAAAACAATCACTTTGTTTTGTTATTTGAAATGTTATTTCTGAACAAAAAACAATAAGTCTTCTTATTGAGGTCCATTGAATTGTACAGTAACGTGAGTGACGTAACGTGAGTGACGCAGGTTTCTTGTCATTTGGTGCTGATGACAGCTAATCCACTTATAATGTTGACTTAATAATGTTGCTGCTAAGATGTGGTGGCTGTCCAGTTATGGAAATGGTTGTTTGTTTATTGGAAATTAAAGCCAGAGCTAGTTTCAAGAATAAAGTTGGTACTAAAATTTTCATGTCCTTTTTCATGTAACGTGAGTGACGAGTGCTAAAACTTCACTTGGATACAGGCCTTCATACAAATTTGAACAATATTTATTTGTTGGTGTACACTGTGGCCAGGGCTGCCTGCATGCACAGTATGTCCACTTATAATTGATGACTTGAAGATTGACAAGCAATTATATATCTGAAAAAGAGTAAAAGTGTAACATGAGTGACGTGGAATTGACCATATATGAATTATTTTGACCATGATAATCAGCGTTGGTCAGGATTACAACACATATAAGGGTAGTGGGAAGAGGTGCCGACATACTGACTGCGTCACATGACTTCACAGAATAGTCTTCTGGTTAACCTATTCTAAAGCACATACCAAGAATCTAACGATTCGTGATATGTGTTGTATCTCAGGTACGCTTTTATTGTACCTGTTCATGTGGCAACTTGGATGATATGACCACACGGCCCCTAGCACCGGCATAAGCGGTATTAGATACAAATCTAGAGCTATGATGGAAATGGACCGAGTGGTCTAAGGTGCCAGTCTCAAGATCTGGGAAACTTTCTTCCCCAGGTTATGGGTATACTGGTCTGCACATGCGGGCGCGAGTTCGAATCCCTCTCCTGACACGCACCATTTTACTAGTTATAATAACCAGCCGTGTGAGGTGGGCAACGCTCACGGAAGAGAGTCTGACTATGGTGGTTGGTATTGGAAGTCACAGTATTCTGCACCTGTGCAGTCGGTTAGTAGTAGAGAAAGAGCAGTTTCCGAGGTGCACTGGTCTGAATGGACTGTGTAAAGTGGGCAACGCTCGTGGGGAAGAGACAGGCTGGCTACCTTGTAGTTTGTGTGCGTGTGTGCAGGGGGACCACTTTCTGTCAGAAAACCTTCTCTCATCGCGATAGTATGCTCGGACACATTCATTGCAAGCACAATCAAGGGACATCAACAAAAACAACACGCATATTGCCAATTCTATATTCCCCGACCACAATATACCCAAGCTTGGGAAGACGCTATGGGTATGTTTACAATTCTCGTATGCTCTTGCCTGTATATCACAAGCACTGTTGGCTGCTCTTGTCCAATTTTTTCCATCTATCTCTTTGTTTATTCGCAGAATATAAATTGAAATGTCAAACACCATGTTTTTTTTCAATTCGAAGCACCGTAATATTAGGTACAGGTGTTCACAGAGCAGACTTTAACCATCAACATGTAGACCAATTGCAATATGTTGCGGTATCTATCAGTGCTTGGGTGACGACATTCAACCGAGGGGGTGGTAGATCAGTTTAGCCACGAAAAACGTGACATTTGTCACCGTCTCCACCCGCCATGCTTCGTTGTAGCGTTGTTGACAAGCCCATTCTGAAGGATCCACGGTCTCCATTTGCGCCGGCATCGTCTTCAGTGAACTCCGATTGATGATGGTGAAGGGCTGATCGTACAGGTAGTTAGTACTGAAATAGAAATACCGGAGTTTCTCTGTCTCTTCGTGGCGTAAAATGTAGCCAAAGGTGAGATTTAACTCGAAGGCCGTGATTTGGTCGTGAAAGATAGCTTCCACGTACTTGGAGAGTTGAGCCAGGTCGATCAGTCGGGAATTGTAGATGTCTAGTAGCGGGCGATAACGGTGGAAATATCGTCGGATCATGGACCAGTGGTGTCGGTGGATGTCACTGAATGGATGGACGTCCGGTAAGAAATCGCTGGGGACATCCACTGGATCTTCCTGAAAATGTTCGCTGATCAGAACCATAACACTAGGATCCGGTTGAGTATCCAGGTGCTCCTTGACTGTTGGTATAGGTGGGCTGTGCATTATCACATCACCAATGGCACCACCACCACCACCACAACGGGGCGTTGACGCCCGGTGGTGGTGGTAGCTCCCGTGGGGTGGGGCTGGGGTAGAACTCTTGGAGCTGTTAGAGCTCGGAGCTCGGAAGTAACATCATCGTGCGTATGAGCACGCACCGGTGGTGCACCCTGTGCCCTCTAGAGGGTACACCAGGGTGCGGGTGCACCACAGGTGCGTGCGCATGCGTACGATGATGTCACTTCCGAGCTCTAAGAGCTCCATGAGCTTCACCCCACGAGAGCTACCATCACCACCGGTGGCGGTGGTGGTGGTGGTGGTGGTGTCTGTACTCAGGACAAACGGATCGGAGCGAACATGGTCGAAAATTGAACTTTCTGAAATGGCGGCTTCTGATTGAACAACAGCCTACGGGAATTGTAAACATATCCAACGCAGTTGGTGAGGGCTTATAAAAGTGGCGGTATATCGGTGTTTTCAGCATTCCCTGATACACAGCCAACATGTTCTCTTGTACGACCTGCCTGAAGCCGTTTACTCGTCTAAATAATTTAAGACGCCACGAGGCCTTCACCCACAATGCCTTGCAGTACATTTGTGAAACCTGCTCACGGTCATTTAATCGGAAGGATGTTCTACGGCGCTAGGAACGGTTACTCCACGAGGGCGCGACGGAACAATGTAGCGATTGTGGTCAACTTTTCAAACGACCGAGTCAGTTAAGACAGCACGAACACTTGATGCATGGCCAGTCACCACGGCTTGGGCGACAACCCCCCACTGAAGAGGAGTCCGCGAATGCCGGTCACACTGTCATTAGTGATGTGATCATGCACAGCCCACCTATACCAACAGTCGAGGAGGACCTGGATATCGAAACGGGTCCTAGTGTTATGGTTCTGAGTAATACGCCTGAAGACATCGAACATTTTCAGGAAGATCCAGTGGATGTCCCCAGCGATTTCTTACCGGACGCCCGTCCATTAAGTGACATCCAACGACACCACTGATCCGACGAAGTTTCCACCGTCATCGCCCGCTACTAGACATCTACAGTTTCAGACTGATCGACCTGGCTGAACTCTCCAAGTACGTGGAAGCTATCTTTCACGACCAGACCACGGTCTTCAAATTAAATCTCGCCTTTGGCTACATTTTACGCCATGAAGAGACGGAAAAACTCCGATATTTCTATTCCAGTACTAACTACCTGTACGACCAACCCCCTCACCATCATCGATCAAAGTTCACTGGAGACGATGCTGGCGCAAATGGAAACCGTGGATCCCTTAGAATGGGCTTGTCAACAACGCCCTAACGAAGCATGTCAGGTGGAGACGGTGACGAATGTCACGTTTTTCGTGGCTAAACTGATCTACCACCCCCTCGGTTGAATGTCGTCACCCATGCACTGATAGATAACACAACGTATTGCAATTGGTCTACATGTTGATGGTTAAAGTCTGCTCTGTGAACACTTGTACCTAATACTAAGGTGCTTGAAATTGAAAAAAAACATGGTGCTTGGTATTTCAATTTATATTCTGTGAATAAACATAGAGACAGATGGAACAGATTGGACAAGAGCAACAGTGCTTGTGATATACAGGCAAGAGCATACGAGAATTGTAAACATACCCCTAGCGTCTCCCCAAGCTTGGGTGTGTTGTGGTCGGGGAATAGAAACTTGGCAATATGCTTGTTGTTTTTGTTGATTTCCCTTGTTTGTACTTGCAATGAATGTGTCCGAGCATACTATCAGTATGAGAGAAGGTTTTCTGACAGAAAGTGATCCCCCGGCATACACACACACACAAAGTACAAGGTAGCCAGTCTGACTCTTTCCCACGAGCATTGCCCACCTTACACGGTTCATTCAGACCAGTGCACTTCCGAAACTGCTCTTTCTCTACTACTACCCGACTGCACATGAGCAGAATGTTGTGACTTCCAATGACAACTACCATAGTCAGACTCTCTCCCATGAGCGCTGCCCATCTCACACGGCTGGTTATTATGACCAATAAATTGGTGCGTGTCAGGAGTGGGATTCGAACCCGCGCCCGCATGAGCAGACCAGTATACCCATACCTTGGGGAAGACAATTTCACAGATCTTGAGACTGACACCTTAGACCACGCGACCATCCTGACCAGCGCTGATTGTCGTGGTGATAATCATTCATATATAGTGTTATATTTGTACAGTGGTTTTACAACATGGCGAAGTATAACGAAAAAGGTGTGTCAGGAGTGGGATTCGAACCCACGTTTCCACATATTTGGACCAGCAATTAAGATTGGCGCCTTAGATCACTCGGTCAGCCTGACCAATGTTGGTTATGATGGAAATAATGAGGCATATATAGTGCTACATTTTGTTACAAGCTTTAACATGTCACGGTATGTACGCCGCAAACGCCATTATGGCGGCTCTGATTAGTTATTTCCCCAGCCCAAATATCTCTATGGTGTATAGGGCTAGATATTTCACAAGTGCGCACTCGAGTGTATCTGCGCCTGAAGCTCTCAGGTTGTACAGGACAGCGATGCGCTGATTGGTGGAAAGAACAACGTAGGAGAGTTCTTGTGGGATGCGGGCTTATCAAAGTGGCGGTAGGTCGGAATGTTCAGTATTTTCTGATACGCAGCCGACATGTTCTCTTGTTCCAGCTGCCTGATGCCATTTACTCGCCCGGAAGATTTGCGGTGGCACGAGTCCTCCATCCACAACGGCACACGGTATACTTGTATAACCTGCGCAGGGTCATTAAATCGGGAGGATGCTTTACGACGCCACGAACGCTCACTCCCCGAGGGTGCGACGGAACAATGTAATGAATGTGGTCAACTCTTCAAACGGTCAATCAGTTAAGACGGCATCAGCGTTTGCTTCATGGTCCGTCACCACGGCATGGACGACTACTTGCCAATGGAGAGGAGTCCAGGAAGATCAGTTCCACTGAAAAGTATCCCAGGGAGATGAAACGTACGGAGACACCACCCACCCAACACTTACCGAGCAACGAACCCATGTCCAGTTCGCTTGTGTCTACAGGCCAGGCGGGCCTAGATATCCAGCCGGACTCCGGTGATATGGTTCCGCATACACCTGACGGCATCGAGCATTTCCAGGAAGATCCAGTGGATGCCCGAAGCGATCTCTTACCGGACGCCCATCCATTATGCGACATCTACAGGGACTATTGCTTCATGATCCGACGATGTTTCCACCGTCATCGACCGCTACTAGGCATCTATAATTTCCGGTTAGAGGACCTGTCTCGGCTCTTCAAGTACGTGGAAGCCATCTTCAACGACCAAACTACGGCCATCAAGTTGAATCTGGCCTTTGGTTATGTGCTGCAGCATAAGGAGACAGACCAAGTCCGATACTTTTACCCGAGCAATAACATCCAAGTATTTGACCAACCGTTTACCATCACGGATCAGTCGTCGCTAGATCCCGTGCTGGACCAAGTGGATCAATTGGATGTCTTGAAATGGACCCATCAACAACCCCGCAACACCCAATGGGTCGTAGGGAGGGTGACCAATGCCACGTCTTTCGTTACCAAGCTGACCGACTATATTGCCTCAACGGTATGCTGGTCTGCCCGACGACGATTAGAACAAACGGATCAGAGCGAACATGCCTGAAGATGGCGACTTCTGACTGGACAAGAGCAGCCGAGAATACATCTAACGGGCAAGAACGAATATGACAGATGCAGCGCCAAATGGCGGCCTCTGATTGCACAAGAGCCTACTTTTATTGTAAACATCCCCAACGCGGCTCTCCCAGCGTGGGTATGATGTACTGGAGGGGATAATAAAGTGATTGACCTGTCACCCTTGTTGTTGTAGTTGTTCTCTCACCGGTCTACATCACTAACGTCAAGGTGTTATGCTATGGTGTTAAGGCGTAACGAAAGGCGTTGACGGGCGTCACTGTATTTCGATGAATTAGTGTAAATTCCATGGAATATCTAGAAAATCCGAGATTCAGGGCTTATTCACCAGGGTGTTAAAGCGTTGAGCTTGGCGTTGGCAGGCGTTGATACAAGGTGGCACCTCACTCGACGCATTTGGATCACGGATGATCCATGTCTACCCCAAACACCTTTCTTCAACCCCCAAACTGGCCACTTTGGCTACTACTCCTACTGATGACGTCACAGATGACATGGACATCCCTCAAGTCATGGTCTACACCCCGAGAGCTTCAAGACGACACCTCACACGGTCCATTTGGACCACGTATGGCCCCTGTCTTCGTCAAACACCTTCCTTCACACCCCTAAAATGCCCACTTTGGCTATTACTCCTGCTGATGACGTCGCTAATGACGTCACAGATGACATGGACATTCCTCAAGTCGTGGTCTACACCACGAGGGCTTCAAGACGACACCTCACACTGTCCATTTGGACCAAGGATGGTCCCTCTCTTCCCCCAAAACCTTCCTCCACACCCCTAAAATGCCCACTTTAGCTACTACACCCCAACTGCGCTTGTGCAGATTGACGCGACTTCCAATAAAAAACACGACATTCTGATTCCACTCCACGAGAGCTTCACACTGATACCAACACGGTCCATTTGGATCACGGATGGTCCATCTCTATCCCAAACGAACGCCCCCAAAATACATTCTTTCTATACTGCGATCAGATTGCGCATGCGCAAAATGATGAAAACGGACGATACATTGGTCCAGTCGGATGGTTCCCCACGAGAGCTTTACACTGATACCTTCCGCGACCCAATCGGACCATTAGTGGTCCACCCCGACCCCAAAACGTCCATTGCCATCTACCATCTCATTCCCATCCAGTCGGATGCACCCTCAGGAGTGATTCAAACTGATACCTCATACGGCCCAATCGGCCCACTAGTGGCCCACCCCGATCCCTAAACGTCCATTCCTATACATTTTGTCTACTGCGCATGCACGGAATGACGTCAGTTCCACGTCATACCCTTCCAGTCGGATGATCCCTTACGAGTATTTCACAATGATACCTCACTTGATCCAATCGGAAAATTAGGGGCTCACCTGGACCTCAAAAGTCCACCCCAGCGCACAGTGACTTTCTCAAAAAAAATTTTTTTTCGATACCTCTACTATCGTGCTCTACGTGGTGAGACGAGAAAAACAAGATCCCACAACCCATACCGCAAATGAACATGGGTGAGTTTCCCATTAGGTTATACATTGTTCCGGAATGGGCCTACACCATAGCCGTATATAGATCTGCTATGTAGGGGGAGATGACTCTTGTTCACGTGACCGGAAGTGACCTTTGACCCGGAAATGACCTTTGACCCGGATGTGATCTTCGACCCGGATGTGACCTTTGACACGGATGTGACCTTTGACCCGGATATGACGTCATTGCCACGGATCCTCATTTGGGACCCTTATTTTTGCTAAGGAATTTAACGGCTTACTACTACTGTCCTCGAACTCAGTTTTGGTGAACCACACATCATCCGCCCCTAGGATATCCAATCACGCAAATTTGGAACTGTAAGTAGAAAATGTCTCAGATATAGACCGGACACGAAGGGACGGACAGACGGGCGGAAATCGTCGTCACATGATACGCCCACCTTTTCAGCGGGCGTATAAATCATTTTCAACAGATTTCTGGTCAGTTCTCACTAATTGCATGTCAAACATACATTCGAAGACCTTAGTCTTACATATTTAATTTGACCTTTAGAAATATATTCAATAGACCTCAGGCTCATCGTCAGTTGCATATGTGGTACAAAGTTGGATAATATAGATGTAGTCCTTCATGAAATATCGTACCAAGACCTGGACAAAATAGGTCAATGTCATTCATCTTCAAAACACGTTTGTACCATCGCTTAATGTATACACAGTATTAATTTGGAAGGCTAGCAATATTTCTTATAGCATGTTATATCATGCTAAACAGTATATAACCTTGAGAAAATAGGTCAGGGTTAGTCAACTGAGATAGGCTTCTTGTCAATCACCAGTTGCATATGTAATATAAATTCAGAGACCCGGGTTTTAATCCTTAAAAAAAATATTGCAAATACTAGAATTTGACCTTGACAAAATAGGCCAAGGTCGATCATTTTCAATAGGCTTCTGGTCCATCACCAGCGACATATGTGGTATGCCTTTAAAATGTCTCCCTATTGAAATATCATGTCCACAAGAACGGTGGACAGACAGACAGAGGACACCGATGGCGACAATACTCTTCGAGCAAAAATTGTCCGAGCGTTAAAAATTGACCCAAGTTTGTTTATTTTATTTTCTGTTATCAAGCAGAACATAATCATTTTTTTCGATCGATACACTGGCTTAGTTAGTTACCCATACTAGATCTGGATTTAAATAGATCAAGGGGTTTCTTCTAAATCAAAACAATCAGTGAACGCCCTAAGCTTGTTGATTACGCCAATCCGCTGCGAGGTATGAGATATGACCGGTTTGAATTTCCTCGCTGGCCAAACTACTTTGAAGTCAGGCTGAAATCGACAGTCAAGTCAAAGCAAAAACCGAAAAATGTCCAGGTAAACCTTCGGCGAGGATTTACGTTTTACCGGGACTTGTCTTATGATGTTCGACCCCGAATGTGCTGGTTCACATTGACAGCTCTCTATTTTAAGCTTTGCTGGAAATATTTTTCCTCGTTTAAATTGGACATAAAGCAGTTATCATCATGAGCGCATGATATCGCTTGCACTTTAAAACAGCTTGGGTGTGATGTTAGGTGTCAGAAATTCTGTCATCTGTTGTAACAAATTATATGGAAGAAGAGAGATGATCGTCTGGCTTGCGACACTAGTAGTAGTAAAGAAATTACTACTACTAGTCTTTGGCCTACAGAACATCCCAATCACCGCTGAACTGCAATAATTTGAGAGCAAACAGCTTCCCGAGGCGGGTAATGACCAGCGTAATGACCCCCCCCCACCCACTTTGTCCCCTTCAACATGGGAAGAGAATTGGAGATAAGGTGCTAGGCCAGCCTATTACACGGGTCAGAAACAAACGTCTATTCGGCTTATCCTGATACTTTCCACTTTCAGGAATGAGTTTTACCAGAACTATGTATCTGAAACACCCCTTGATGACCTTGGTGGATTCTCCTCTGGTATTCCTGTCTTTCCTCTTGTCTTGGTTCTCACCTGGGTATTTGTGTTCCTCATCGTCGGATTTGGTCCTCGTGTTTCTGGTTGGGTAAGTAGGAGTAAGCTAATGCTTGGCTGGTTGTTAGCAATGTATACAAGCGTGTGATTGATTAGTTTGGGACTATATGTACAAGCTATTGGTCAGTTAGTTTCACACAATGTGCACATATCCATATTCAGATTAAATCTCAGTAAACTCAGATATAATATTACGGAATATTATATCTGAATTCAGCCCTATATAAATCCCATGCGAATGTGAAACTACATTTGTTAGCCAATCAGGTGGTTAGCTTGTTGAAATCACGCCCACAGTAATTACACACGGTTGCACGTGGACTAATATATAAACATTATCGAGAAACAGTATCCAAATATGGCATCATTTCCAGACAGTGTGCGTGAAGATCGAAGAGTTTACTCCCACCGAAGTCTGGCTTTGTTAGAGAGTAGAAAATATCAAAAGATTGTGCCGCGCGTAGATGTTAATCTCCGTGAAATAAACGCCAATCATTGTCAGAGAGATAAGTCAGAAATGATCGTGATTGGCTTATTTCGCACGAAGTATTCATAGTGTTACGTCTAGAGGGTATTCCCCTGATTTACCATCTTGGTTTGCCTAGATTGATTCAGATTATGACATCGAGCTGTCCGGTCACCCACCCTATATAATTTACATGGCGATGTCAACTCAAACAAGCTCACCGTTGCAGTAAATAAGTTCCACTTTGGAAGCAAGATCAGTCGAAGTTTTAATTATTGATGTTACAGTCATATATCCTGGCAAAAGAATTTGTCTCATCTATTTTGAACTTTTGCTGTTTTCAGATTCTCTCGATTATCGGGGTTTTGGCTACAACCCTGCTTATCGCTGTGTTGGGATACGGTTGGGATCAGATAGCGGTTTACAAACACGATACGCGTACAGGTGCACAGTACAACTCACCTACAGTTCTATTGTTTTACTATCTCCCAGACTTTGAGAAGTTGATGAAGGTAGGTACCCCGCTCTCTGACTCCACATTCACACCAGTAAAACCACATACCGGTACATTAAATGAAGCAAATAAAATCCCAGTCTTCGAGAAATACATACTGGTAGTCCATAATATGACTTAAATAATTGATCCAGTTGGACATTTCAAATTCTTCGATGTGAGTGGGATTGCATTTTCCCATATAATACAGCGTAACACTCGAACAGTAACAGCGTTTGGGATACGTCAACCCACACACATATCTGGGATGAGCGCGTCCGACGCAGGGGCCGGTTGTTCGAAGCGCTTTTAGCGCTAATACAGGATTAAATCTGCCTAATCCAAGGTTTAAATTCAAGTGGTTTGGCGCTAATAGAGGTGTTAGTTGAATCGCTGGTCGAACAATCAGCCCCTGGTGTCCAGTCACTTTGCTTGACATGTGCTGCAGGCATGATGGTCTCCACCAACGTTCAGCATCTTGGTGTGTCGTTGATATTTTTAATAAAATATTGATTAAAGTAATGATTTAAATTATATGGGAAAAAGAATCCCATATTAACTTGATCATAGGACGAAAATTCCCACTCTCGAAAAGGAAAGTACATCCCAGCCTCGCCTCGGCGACTCGGTTGGGATGTATTTAACCTCGCCTCGGCGACTCGGTTGGGATGTATTTAACCTCGCCTCCGCGACTCGGTTGGGATGTATTTAACCTCGCCTCCGCGACTCGGTTGGGATGTATTTAACCTCGCCTCCGCGACTCGGTTGGGATGTATTTAACCTCGCCTCCGCGACTCGGTTGGGATGTATTTAACCTCGCCTCCGCGACTCGGTTGGGATGTATTTAACCTCGCCTCGGTGACTCGGTTGGGATGTATTTAACCTCGCCTCGGCGACTCGGATGGAATGTATTTAACCTCGCCTCGGCGACTCGGTTGGGATGTATTTAACCTCGCCTCCGCGACTCGGTTGGGATGTATTTAACCTCGTCTCCGCGACTCGGTTGGGATGTATTTAACCTCGCCTCCGCGACTCGGTTGGGATGTATTTAACCTCGCCTCCGCGACTCGGTTGGGATGTATTTAACCTCGCCTCCGCGACTCGGTTGGGATGTATTTAACCTCGCCTCCGCGACTCGGTTGGGATGTATTTAACCTCGCCTCCGCGACTCGGTTGGGATGTATTTAACCTCGCCTCCGCGACTCGGTTGGGATGTATTTAACCTCGCCTCCGCGACTCGGTTGGGATGTATTTAACCTCGCCTCCGCGACTCGGTTGGGATGTATTTAACCTCGCCTCCGCGACTCGGTTGGGATGTATTTAACCTCGCCTCGGTGACTCGGTTGGGATGTATTTAACCTCGCCTCGGCGACTCGGATGGAATGTATTTAACCTCGCCTCGGCGACTCGGTTGGGATGTATTTAACCTCGCCTCGGCGACTCGGTTGGGATGTATTTAACCTCGTCTCCGCGACTCGGTTGGGATGTATTTAACCTCGCCTCCGCGACTCGGTTGGGATGTATTTTCCTCCAATGATCAATTGATGCGGGATCCTCTTAGTCAAAGAATAGACTAACCGATTTATCTTAAAACAAAATTGTTTTGGCGAATTCACAAAAGTTCATGTAAGGGTGTACGTCCGTACATCCCTCTGCAATCCTAATAAATTAATCGAACATGTCACTATGTAGGATCCTACGTATTTCCACTGAATTTGGTGTTCTGAGCGCCCATGTCATGAATATTTAATAGCATTATGGCATCACGGTCGTATCGGGGCTAATTCACTTGATGTCGAGGATGTGGAATAGGGTCACCGTCTCCGTTCACTCCAAGGTTTACACCAAAAACCAGTCCATATATCTACCCCGTATTATGTTGCCACAATGTCGGGACCTCCGCAACATCAAAAGACACCCCGCCAGCGCGGCGCCGGATAAGGGCTGAGCCAACCAAAATACTGTACTATTAATGTTCCCTTAAAAGCACTCTGAAGAGTTTTTAGGATTGGTCGACGCTCGGGTTAACTGCAAGCCTGTTAGATCCTATACAAGCGACAAATCGAAATGGGTGAGCGGATATGATTTAATTTTAATTAGATTGGTCCCGCTGTCTCAATTTTCTCGTTACCACCATATCTCGAGAAGGAATATCCATCGCACATACATATGGTCACACTACAGAAGCAAGATTGACGCATATTTTCCATGTCACCCGGTTAAACTTTGTGAGTATTTCACCAAGTACTAGTTATCACCATATCTTTGGAATGAATATGCATAGGACCACCTTTGCTTCCACCGTTGTATGTGATCATAAAAAGAAGCCTTTCGAAAATCAGTTAGATTGACCGATACTTACTGGTTCACTGGGCAAAGTTTTTCCATTTATCAACTGTGGCTCATGTTACCACCCTAGACTCAGTGAACTTCCTAGGGATATTTTTTTCATGTATGTAATCCCTCCATCCATCTCTGCTTGATCGTTTCCACCATATCTCAAGAATGAGTACGCCCAGACGGTAATCTATGATAGCCGAGAAGAGACATCGCTGCATTATGTTATGAGTCTGGACCGACACACAAAGGCAGGATGGGAAGTCAGGATGCGAAGGACGAAGGCAGGATGCGAAGCGCGAAGTCACAATGCACAGACTGTAAGCGAAGTGCGAAGTTAGGATACGAAGGCAGCATGCGAAGCGCGAAGTCAGGATGCGAAGTGCGAAGCCAGGATGCGAAGTGCGAAGTCAGGATGCGAAGGCAGGAGGCGAAGTGCGAAGCCTGGATGTATGATTTAACGATTTGTTAAAGATGGCCGCCAAGTAAGTTGACTGACTAATGTGCTCCAGGATCTAGATAGTTTTAGTGTGGTTTTCTTCACCAGCTAAAGGCCACTTACCTACAGTATTGTTTGTGAATATCCATTCCATCAAACAGTATGCTTTTTGTGGAGTAACAAGTCACCAAAGTTATATTATTTGAGTGAAGAAATATCATGCAGCTGACAACTTCAAAATTCAAGATGGCTGACTGTACAGTGCTGATAAACCACTCGGCCTCTGCTGCATCAAACTTCAATGGATTTAGTCCTGATGACCTCACAAATAGCAGAACTCACTGTAAGAAAGTCTGGAATCCACTGTCTAATTCAGAAATGAGCAGCAATTTGGAAACTACTGAAAAAAGGTTCATGAACAGTATTGAAATCCAACTCAATAATGGTGGAAACATTGAGAAGACCTCCCCTGCAGAGATGACTACATCTACACCAGTGTCCAACAAAAGGTCCAAGGAACACAGAACAGTGGATTCTTTCTTCAACTATAGCAATGATATTTCATGTTCCAAGAGTACATTTGCTGACTGTTCTTGTAATTCCTGCTTTATGAATTTATTAGAGCAAAAGAGAAATCTTCAAAAGGAAGTCATGGAGCTGAAGAAACAGAATGACACTCTATACACACTGTATATGGAGTCTCTTGGCAAAGTCAAAAGTCTACAAGGTCAGATACAAAGTACACAAATCAGCCCACAAAGGCAGTCAGTATGGGTGGACATCTGGATATATCACCCAGGGGCAATGTTGTTACTGAAGACAAAGGAGGCCTCCCTAACCCCACAGCTGGATTAGCCACCCAGGCAGATGTGCAAATACAGTGTACAAATAATGGTAGACCCCTAGCCACTACCAGGGAGGGGAAAACAGAAAAAGCTGTAATAACAGGTATCCCAGTTGTAACTGGATATGGAAAAAATGATCCAGGTGCAAAAGAAAGGACTGAACCATTACCCAACAGGGAAAGAAATAACCCACTACATGCGAGTTCATTCTCCAGCACTGCTAATCCTGTCCCAGCTTTCCCTAAACATAGTACAGTGCATAATGACCAACAGAGACCTATAGAAACAAAAGATACACTCATCATTGGCAGTTCGATCCTACAGGGAATTAAACCAAGAGGCCTAAGAAAGGGAATTCAGGTCTGCACATTAAGGGGAGGACATATCACAGATGTTGAGAACAAATTGAAACAGATGCACCCACTAACTAACTTCAACAGCATTATTTTGCAAGTTGGTACCAATGACTGTGCATCTTCAGATTCCGAAGATACCATTCTGGATAACTATGACTCGCTACTCAATACAATCTACACGGACTCCCCTACTACAACTATCATAGTTTCAGGGATCACACCAAGAATTAACTCCTCTCCAAGATTTCATAACCGAGTGTCTTCTGTGAATGGAAAACTGTATGATCTTGCAGATTACTATGGTCTCGGTTATGTTGATAATGAAGCAGCATTCCAGTTGTCAAGTGGAAAGATAGACCATACCTTAGCCTAGCGAAAATCAAAAATAGTCGGCCGCCATTTTGATTTTCGCTAGCCGTGACGGCCGTGAAGTATTATCCGACATTCATGTGACCATACGACGTTGTGGGTACCTGCAAATATATGAAATCGGTATAAATTTACACAAGTAATACATCTAGGCACAAATTATCCCCCGCCAAGCCTTGTAACATATGTTTTTATCCACCGCCGTCCTTTCGGACGGCGGCCTTCCTTTCCGCCGTCCTTTAGTATGAGCCGTAATATTGACCACAACTACTGTGCTAATGACTGTGTAGACATCCATCACACTAGTGCTTCATTTAGTGCCTCCACACAGATATACCGAGAATCTCTCCCAATTATCAATCCAGCATGTAACTGTGCATCCAGCTTAAATAATATCACTGTATCACAATATAATTCTTCTGATAATCATAATGTTAGTACTGCATGTTCACATTCCAGGAGGCCCCCCTGTAATTTATTCACAATATCTACATCGAACAAATTTTCTGTACTTCAGGATATGTTCTTTTCAGAACATTGTGTCAATGAGACTGTGATACCAAATGCTACATACATTCTGAACACTGTCCCCAATACAAGCAATGATACATGCGGCTCAAGTATCATGCCACCTGTTTTAAATGCTGCTTTTCCATGTGCAACTGCATGTAACTCTTCTGGGGACAATATGAATTTTGCTTTTCATCACGAAAACTATGACCCCCATCAAACAAAAACTGCTGATGACCGCACAAACATGTGTAAGCCCAAAGATGGGTGGATGGAATTTTTATGTATCTATAGTTACCTTTCTCCATATCATTGTTTACCATTTATGAATATATTTGACTACATTGCTTCAAACAAAATGTCAACTGCTAGTAATGGATATCTTAAGGGAGAGGATCGGACATGTGACTATTTCTTGCCTCCTAAATTTAAATATTTTAGATGCTCCTCAAAATCCAATGTCTTTGGATTACAGTCTAAGGGTCTACGTATTGGTAACCTAAATGTTCAGCACCTCCTCCCTAAAATGGATGAATTGCGTACTTTACTAGCTTTACCTTCAAATGAATTAGACATATTCGGCTGTACAGAAACTTTTCTAAACAAGAAAATTCCTAAAAAACAGATAAATATTGATGGATTCAAGTCTGTGCGACGGGATAGGAAGGGTAAAGATGGGGGAGGTGTTATAGCATACATAGGTGAGGATATCCCATATGCTAGAAGAGATGATCTGGAACCAAATAATATAGAAGTTCTTTGGATTGAAACAAAAATACATGTAGAGCACCAAAAACCTATTCTGATTGGATTCTTGTATCGACCAGAATCTAGAGTAGCATGGGTTGATGACTCTGAAAAAATGATGGAAACTGTATGTGTTGAATCAAAAGAAATCATTCTGTTAGGAGATTTTAACTTTGATCTTCTTGCAGAGAAAACTAAGAAGTGGCTTCAGTCTCCAGAAACTTTTCAACTACATCAAGTAATCAAAGAGCCAACCAGAGTGACCAAAAAATCAAAAACACTGATCGACCATATTTATGTTTCTAATCTTGAAAAAGTTCAGAAATCTAATGTTCCTAAATTATCAATGAGCGATCACTATGCAGTCTGTGTTCTATATAAAAATAAATCCAAAACAAAGTCAAACTCCCAGAAACATACAACAGTCAAATTCAGAAATATGAAAAATTTTGAAGCCGAAAGTTTTCTATTAGACCTAGCCGAAAAACCCTGGTCTATGATAAAGATGGCAAATAGTCCGAATGAAGCATTGGAGGTATTTTCTGGCCTGTTTGGTGAAGCTCTTGACAACCATGCTCCTTTTTGTGAAAGGAGGGTTAAAAGTAAGAAGCTACCACAACGGCTCTATAATGATGATGTATCAGAAGCTCGAAAACTTAGAGGCAAATGTCATGCTGTACATGATTTGAGTACAAAAAGTGGAGGAACAGAGCTAACTGTCTGCTGCACAGAGCCAAGAAAGAACATTTCGAGAATCTGATGAAAGCTAACAAAAGTAAACCTGAAAATATATGGAAAGTACTCAAAGAAATTGAATCCGACAAAGGTAACTCTGCCCCCAACCGACTGAAGAAAACTAGTGATTATCTCCAACTTAAAACGACAAGTGAATACTTGACTGACAAATTTCAAATAGCTAATGAGATAAATAGTTTCTTTACAGATATCCCTACTCAACTGCAAAAAGCTAATAATCTGGTTCATCATACCCTTACTGCAACGCCTCATGAAAAACTCCAAAATTTTGTAGCAGAGAAAATCCCTGAAAATGTTGAATTTAATATTCCTCAGATAAAAATAGAAGAAGTTCATAAACACTTGACAAACCTGAATACAAGTAAAAGTACGGGACCTGATCTAATAGGACCCAAATTCCTTCAAATATCTTCTGGGATAATAGCTGAACCCCTCACCCACATAATTAACATGAGCATTAAACACGATGAATTCCCAGAAAAATGGAAAATTGCAAAAGTCATTCCACTTTTCAAGTCTGGTGATCCTGAGCTAGCGGAAAACTATAGACCAATATCTGTGCTTTCAACAGTTTCCAAAATAATTGAACGTCATGTCCATGACCATCTCTATCAATATCTTTCAACTTTTGAATTATTATGTGATGCGCAATCTGGTTTTCGAGCAAAGCACTCCTGTCAGAGTGCCTTAACGAAAATGGCTGAGTCCTGGTTAGGTTCAGTCGATAAAGGCCACTTTGTTGGATGTGCAAAGTTAGATTTTAAGAAGGCATTTGACACAGTAAACCATGATATTATTATAGAAAAACTCAAAATATATCAACTTTCTGCTAAAACTATGAACTGGATACAGTCCTATCTATATAAAAGATAACAATTTGTGAATATTGATCCTCTTTCCATTCAAGCTGGTGTTCCCCAGGGGTCCATCCTTGGACCTCTATTGTTTATTATCTATGTTAATGACATGCTACTATGTGATTTGTCAAGTACGATTGATCTCTATGCAGATGATACAACTATTTACAACACATGCTGCCAATACCAAGGAGCTTGAAACACTCTTAGATCATGATGTGAAAGTTATTGAGGGATGGTGTCGTGAAAACAAAATGTACATAAATACGTCCAAATCTTCAATAATGGTTATGACAACAAAACGAAAGTCGCAAAAGAATGAATTAAACCTTCATGTAAAAATTGATCAAAATGAACTCCAGAATGTCAAGACAGACACAATTTTAGGCCTTGTTGTTGATCAAAATCTTAGCTGGCATGACCATATTGATTCTGTTTGTCATAAAATTTCTGCCAAACTTAGCATCCTATACAGACATAGGAACCTCCTTAGGAAAGAAGCAAAGCTGTTATTCTACAATGCATATGTTCTCCCACACATGGATTACTGTCTTACAATTTGGGGAGATGCATCTGCTTCTCAAATGGATCGGGTTTACTTTATAAATTGCAGAAAAGAGCAGCAAGAATGATATTGAATGCTCGCTATCTCACTCCAACCAAGACACTATTTCAAGAACTCAACTGGACCAGTGTGCATGATAGACTAATTTATCAAAAGGCTGTCTTTATGTTCAAGATCATTCATAATCTATGCCCACCTTATCTCAACTGTCTTTTTCAATATGTAAATGATGCAACAAACCAAAACCTCAGATCAGCCGAAAACAACAAACTGTACCTTCCTCGACCAAGAACAAATTATCTAAAACAGAGCTGAAGTTATTCAGGAGCCAAGTTGTGGAATTCTCTTGACAAACATCTCAAGGATGCCCCATCCCTCAATGCTTTCAAGTCAAGACTTATGAACACAATCAGGAGCCAAATTACAGATGCTTAGTGTGATTACTGGAATGTCCCGCCATATCATTTACTCATTGTTAAATCTATTCATACACCTGTATATATTCTACTCTGTTATGTTTTTTATATTATATTTCATGTGATTTGTTCATTATTACATGTATCTCTGGAGGGCCTCTGGGAAGAACAGTTTTTATACGCCCGCCCAAAAGGCGGTCGTATTATGGGATGGCGGATTCCGTCCGTCTGTCCGTCTGTCCGGTTCTCGTGTCCGGTCTATATCTGGGACAGTTTTCTATCCACAGCTCCAATTTTTGGTGAGTGGATACCCTACGGGGAGACGATGTGTCGCGTACCAAAATGAAGGTCGAGGTCACAGGTCAAAGGTCACTGGCCTAAAAAACAGGAAATCACTGAAGTGTTCGTGTCCGGTCTATATCTGTGAACGTTTTCTATCCACAGTTGCAATTTTTTGTAAGTGGATATGCCAGGTGGAGACGATGTGTCGCGTACCAAAATTAAGGTCGAGGTCAGAGGTCAAAGGTCATTGTTGTCAAAAATCAGGAAATCATTGATCATTGACAGTTTTCTATCTACAGTTCTAATTTTTGGTGAGTGGATGCCCTAGGGGGGAACGATGTGTTGCATATTAAATGTAGGTCGAGGTCAGAGGTCAAAGGTCAGTGTGATCGAAAAATCAGGAAATCGTTTAAAATTTCTTATTTTTTGTGAGTGGATTCAATAGGCAGAAATGAAGTGATGCATACCAAAAATTAGGTCAAGGTCAAAGGTCACTGACCCCAAAATTAGGAAATTATTAAAAATAACATTTTTTGTGTCAGTTGATACATTAAGGACACACTATGTGTCACATACCAAAATGTAGGTCAAGGTCAAAGGTCAAGGTCACTGTGCCCCCAAAATCGTGAAATTGTTAAAAATCATGATTTTTTGTGTCCATTGAGAAATTGAGGGGAGACGGTTTGTCATGTACCAAAATTTAGGCCAAGGTCAAAGGTCAAGGTCACTGTGACCCCAAAATCAAGAAATCATTAAAAGTCACATTTTCATATGCCTGTCGAAGACGAGGTCATGTAATGCGATGTTGCGTTCTGTCCATTCATCCATTAACATTTGTTGTCCATGCGATAGCTCTAGTTTCAAGGTATGGATTGGTACCAAACTTTGAGTATACCTTACTCGCATGGCAAAGTGGAACCATACATATGAGATCAATTTGTCAAAGTTCTAGGTCGCAGTCCCCCAAAACTGAATCAAGCTTAGCTGACTAAATGTGTTGGAATATTGTTGGAATATTCAAAGTCTTTCCCCTGCATTTATATGATATTGTCCTGTGGAGTTGTCTCCCATGTTTGAAACGCTTCATTTAGTTAAACTGTTGTGAAATAAAAACCATACATTTACTAATTTAACGGGGAAAGGAGTCCTTTATGAACTTCACACCTGTTTATTAACTCAAGAACAAAGGTTTACTTCATCACTTTCTTCTTCCTTCATGAAAAATTCTCTCGTCTGAAAGGAATCCATTTGCAGGAAAACTACTATTTTCTTGTGTTTGACTATTGTCGATTTCAATGTGGGATATGTGAGCTCTCAGCTCTTGCTTCAAGGTCAACCAGTTACCAAGAGTTAAGCTCATTTTAGTTTATCATTCAATGTAAGATGTGATATATGTTACATTCTCATAAGCAAAAAATTGTAGACCTTTCTCTGGATTGCTAGATCAATTGGAATCAAGGCTATTAAACAACCTTGAAATTTGAACCAATGTAATCCCAGATATACGGGCGTATATTGAAGCCCCTTGGGCTCTTGTTGTAACTGACAGAGTTACCGTCGATAAATAAAGTTTTATATATATATATATATATATGATGGCCGAGATGAGCTGTATTGTGTTATGAATCTGGACCGACACACGAAGGCAGGATGCGAAGTCAGAATGCGAAGGACGAAGGCAGGATGCGAAGTCAAGATGCGAAGGCAGGACTTGAAGGACGAAGGCAGGATGCGAAGTGCCAAGCCAGAATGCGAAGTGCGAAGTCTTGATGCGAAGTCAGGATACGAAGGACGAAGCCAGGATGCGAAGCGCGAAGTCAAGATGCGAAGGCAGGATGCGGATGACGAAGACAGGATACGAAGCGCGAAGTCAGGATGCGAAGCGTGAAGTCACAATGCAAAAACTGGAAGCGAAGCGCGAAGTCAGGATGCGAAGCGCGAAGTCAGGATGCGAAACGCGAAGTCAGGATGCGAAGCGCGAAATCACAATGCAAAAACTGGATGCGAAGCGCGAAGTCAGGATGCGAAGGCAGGAGGCGAAGTGCGAAGCCTGGATGTATGATGGCCGAGATGAGCTGTATTGTGTTATGAATCTGGACCGACACACGAAGGCAGGATGCGAAGTCAGAATGCGAAGGACGAAGGCAGGATGCGAAGTCAAGATGCGAAGGCAGGACTTGAAGGACGAAGGCAGGATGCGAAGTGCCAAGCCAGAATGCGAAGTGCGAAGTCTTGATGCGAAGTCAGGATACGAAGGACGAAGCCAGGATGCGAAGCGCGAAGTCAAGATGCGAAGGCAGGATGCGGATGACGAAGACAGGATACGAAGCGCGAAGTCAGGATGCGAAGCGTGAAGTCACAATGCAAAAACTGGAAGCGAAGCGCGAAGTCAGGATGCGAAGCGCGAAGTCAGGATGCGAAACGCGAAGTCAGGATGCGAAGCGCGAAATCACAATGCAAATACTGGATGCGAAGCGCGAAGTCAGGATGCGAAGGCAGGATGCGAAGTGCGAAGCCAGGATGCGAAGTGCGGAGTCAAGATGCGAAGGCATTCTGCCTTCTTGCGGCGGTCCAGATTTATAACACATTACAGCGATGTCCCTTCTCGGCCATCATAAGGATGCGAAGCGCAAAGTCAAGATGCGAAGGCAGGATGCGAACGAAGCCAGGATGCGAAGCGCGAAGTCAGGATGCGAAGGCAGGATGTCCGCGCACCTGACTTCGCATCTGCAGCCACCTTCGCACTCGCATCTGCCTTCGCATCTTCGCATCGCATGCCCACATCTTAACTTCGCGCTTCGCATCCTGGTTTCGCACTTCGCATCCTGCCTTCGCATCCTGACTTCGCACTTCGCATCCAGGCTTCGCACTTCGCACCCTGCTTTCACATCCTGACTTCGCGCTTCGCACACTGACTTCGCGCTTCGCATCCGCGCATTATTCGCCATCATAGTAATCACACATCCACGTGGTCACGGAACATTAGGCTATAAAAAATCATGACATGGGCTCATTTTGCTGGGTCATCAGGTCGAACTGTGTATTGTTCCTCATCGTTGAATTATCTCAAGAATGACTTTGCCTAGGAGCACCAAACTTGCATAACACATACAACTGGACATAGAACAGAAGCCCATCAAATATTAGATTGACTGTTTCTATGTGACTACATGTAGGTTGAACGGTCAATTCGTCACCAGGTGGTCGTTCACCAGCCGCGGCCCTATTGAAATGTCCCTAAGGCGGGGGGGGGGGGGAGGTTTAAAGACAATAAATCCTGAAAGATCAAGGTCTTGTCCACAGAGTATCATGAGTTTAACTTCAATGAAACATCACTATTTTCGATCTTAAGAAAAATATTCATTTTGTGTTGAAGATCCAGATTATTGTCGATTATGACTATGTCGTGCCATGAATGTTACGATTTGATCGAGGCTGGGGTAGGCTAGTCTTCGACCAAAAGAATGCAGAAACTGACATGTTCTATTGCCCGATGTCACAGATCCGATTACACAACCGGGGAGACTTTCCTTTACAACTTTTGCGAATACGACATATATGCGATTTCTACGCCCCGGATTATTTCTTCTATTTGTCTATACCATTTCGTAATTTCTCAGCTGTAGGAGATTTTCTGAATAAGGATAAATAATATTTCAGCTGGCGTTAAATTATTCTCTCAACAATTATTTGCATTCAAACCATTATGTAAAATTTAACTTATTGGGTGATAACATACCGCTGTCTCTATATTGCCACAGTTTAACATGAATGAACATTACGATCTTCAAGAGGCTAGGTTAGGGTTCGGCATTTGGAATGTGAAAACGGACATGTTTATTGTAGACGTCACGGATTCCATTACAGAACAAATAGAAACTGGGATGGGGAGACTTTTCCTGTACCAACTGTTTGGCATGGCTGAATGTTTGCATGGCAGGGCATATGTGATACTGTGGACAGATTTGTTGTTTCTTCTTTGTGTTCTTTTTCATTTTCACATATCCCTATTCACTAGTATTCTTATATGACATTTAAATATATATATTTGATCAGCAGCCGTATCTCTTAAAGAATAATTTCTTATTATCTATGGCAGGTCGACGAATGGGTGGAGTCCTTCCCCAGTGTTTTGTACGTGACGATGATCTGGGCCGGTGTTATGCCTACCATGGGGAAATTTGCAGGAAAGGGGAGAATAAGCAGAAATATGTTAGTACCGACACTCTTCGAGTCTTCCTTTGTGTAATCGTCCTTTTGTTAACATTTTTTGTTTTTGTGATATCTCCAGTTCCGTGTTGTGCAATGAAACGCAATTTCGGATGTAGACTACATATGGGGAAAGAAATCCTCTGTTCAATGAATTATTGAGTGAATTCCTTATAACAAATTATCAATTTTTTTTAAAGGATTATGTAATCTCTTACAGTGGATTGCTTAATGCGTTATAGAGAATTAAGAATCCGTTATAACAAATTAGCAATGCGTTATACGGGTTACTAGATCGCATTTATTCATTTTGGGGTGGGTGGGGGGGGGGGGGTTGGGGGGGTCACTCACAAGAGAAGGTACTACCTGCATCGGTTTGCAAGTCAATACCATAATTTGTTTCATCTTAACTAGTCCTAGTATTGGGCTGCTCGGTTCTACTTTTGTGCTCAGTTGAAATGGCGGAAGTGAACATTGTTTGTTCTCGAAAGCGATTGCTCTCTCCGAGTGTTTACAATGGGTGTATGATCGAGAAAATTTTCACCAATGAAAACACGATATCGCGACCCAGTCTTGTTTAAGTCGCTAAAACATTTGAACACGGTCGAGAAATATCGGAATGACTATCCCCTGATAAGACGACATCATTTTGTGCATCTGTCACAGCTTGGAAACTTAACTTGACAGTCGGTGTAACATCCTCTGACTGCACTGTGCAGAAAAACGCGTCGCGCAGGCGCATTCGGTATGTATCGATTTTGATCAACACAGGCCGCATTTGAAATAATTTACAAGTTTTATGTTGAAATATTACACAAGAACACAGATAACTACATCTTGCTTGGCTGTGACATGCTCAGTCCATCCCGCTCCGTTCAGGATTCTGACTGGCAGAGAGCCATTCGCGTAAATGCTGCGCGCCGTGTTGACCCCAGTACAATCAGAGGGTATATCTGACAAAAAGAGGTTTTAATGTGCCATAAGAATGCCACCAATGCGGCATTACGTTTTCGCATTCCGCTAATCTGTTCTACAATTCGCAATGCTTCTCCCTGTCCGAACGATATTGTGAGGCTTCACGAATATTCACAAAGGTCCATAAATTGTGTGTTGTCAAAGCTAATAAAAAAAACTATTGGTTTTTAGAGCATTTCCACAAAGTGGATGCTCTTATGTTTTCATCAGAAACGGCTCCGCCGGATCCGCCGCCGCCGCCGCCGCGACTTTAAACGTGAATATCTCTGAAACCGTTAAATATTTTCGGAGCAAACTTTGTGTGCTATCTCCTTAGGCCTGGGAAATTTGTCTGGTTGTGTTTTGTTAGCCGCTGCTCACCACTAGGTGGCGTTGTAGTCAGGGCATAGGTAAACCGTTCTGTGACGATTTCGTCTGAACGACTTGTTTGATTTCTTTGAAATTTTATTACAATGGTCTTGAAGGATAGACAATGTGCTGAAAAGGTTTTGATGTAGCTGGCATAATTATAACGGCACGTTTTTCGCGTTTCAAAAAAAGAAGTTTTTTGTGAAATAAAAATTTACCATTCGCTTGGAGAAATATTTAAAAATTGTTCTATTCTATGTTGCCAAGCATAAATGTAGGAATGCTGACTTGATAATTTTCTTTTGGTGCGAACCAAATTGCTATTTTATTGAAAAATCTCAATTATCTGACTTAACGTCAAAATCTCCATAACCATTATTATGATTAAAGTTTTTTCCATTGAACTTTTATGTGCCATCTCCCTAGGGCTTTAGATTTCACCTGCTTGTTTTTTATACGCCCGCCCAAAAGGCGGACGTATTATGTGATGGCGGTTTCCGTCCGTCTGTCCGTCCATCCGTCTGTCCGTCTGTCCGTCCCCCGTGTCCGGTCTATATCTGGGACAGTTTTCTATCTACAGTTCAAATTTTTGGTGACTGGATACCCTATGGGGAGACGATGTGTCGCGTACCAAAATGAAGGTCGAGGCCACAGGTCAAAGGTCACAGGCCTAAAAAACAGGAAATCACCGAAGTGTTCGTGTCCGGTCTATATCTGTGAACGTTTTCTATCCACCGTTGCAATTTTTTGTGAGTGGATACGCCAGGTGGAGACGATGTGTCGCGTATCAAAATTGAGGTCGAGGTCAGAGGTCAAAGGTCACTGTTGCCAAAAATCAGGAAATCATTGATCGTTGACAGTTTTCTATCTACAGTTCTAATTTTTGGTGAGTGGATGCCCTAGGGGAGGGACGATGTGTTGCATGCCAAATGTAGGTCGAGGTCAGAGGTCAAAGGTCAGTGTGACCGAAAAATCAGGGAATCATTAAAAATTTCTAATTTTTTGTGAGTGGATTCAATAGGGGGAAATGAAGTGTTCCATACCAAAATATAGGTAAAGGTCGAAGGTCAAGGTCAAAGGTCACTGTCACCCAAAAATTAGGATATTATTAAAAATAGCATTTCTTTGTGTCAGTAGATACATTAGAGGACATGATGTGTCACATATCAAAATGTAGGTCAAGGTTAAAGGTCAAGGTCACTGTGACCTAAAATCATGAAATTATTGAAAATCATGATTTCTTGAGTCCATAGAGAAAATACGGGTAGCCATTTTGTCATGTACCAAAATTTACATCCAGGTCAATAGTCAAGATCACTGTTACACCAGAATCAAGGTCAAAGGTCAGTGTGACTTAAAACTCAGGAAATCATTAAAAACTACTAATTTTTGGTGAGTGGATTCAATAGGGGGAAATGAAGTTCGCATACCGAAATGAAGTTCGCATACCAAAAATTAGGTCAAGGTCAAAGGTCACTGTGACCCCAAAACCAGGAAATTGTTAAAAATCATGTTTTTTGTGTCCATTGAGAAATTACGGGGTTTGTCATGTACCAAAATTTAGGTCAAGGTCACGGTGACTCCAGAATCGAGAAATCTTTGAAAAGTACTTTTTTTGTGTCTAGATACATTAGGGGGACATGATGTGCCACGTACGAAAATGTAGGTCAAGGCCGAATGTCATGATCACTGTGACCCCCAAAATCATGAAATTCATAAAATCATGATTTTTTTTGTGTCCATTGATATATTGATGGGAAGATGATGTCGTGTACCAAAATTTAGGTCAAGGTCACTGTGACTCCAAAATGAGATATCATTAAGTCACATTTTTTCATATGCCTATCGAAGATGAGATCATGTAATGCGATGTTGTGTTCTGTCCATCCATCCATTAACATTTGTTGTCCATACGATAGATATCTCTAGTTTCATGGTATGGAATGGTATCAAATACCTTACTCGCATGGTGAAGAGGAGCCATACATCAATTTGTCAAAGGTCAAGGTCACAGTCCCCCAAAACTGAATCATTTTTAGCTGATTATATGTGTTAGATTGGAATATTCAGAGTTCTCTCCCCAACATGTATATGGCATTTGTCCCGTGGAGTCTCCCGTGTTTGAAACAGCTACATTTAGTTAAACGGTTGTGAAATAAAAACCATACTTTTGCTAATTTAACGGGGAGAGGGGTCCTTTATGAACTTCATACCTGTTTATCAACTCAAGAATGTGGTTTACTTCATCCCTTTCTTCTTCCTTCATGAAAAATTCTCTCGTCTGAAAGAAATGCATTTGCAGGAAAACTACTATTTTCTTGTGTTTGACTATTGTCGATTTCAGTGTGGGATATGTGAGCTCTCGGTTCTTGCTCCAAGGTCAACTAGTTTCCAAGAGTTAAGCTCATTTTAGTTTATCATTCAATTTTAGATGTGATATATGTTACATTCTCAGAAGCACAAAATTGTAGACCTTTGTCTGGATTGCTAGCTACCAATTGGAATCAAGGCTATTAAACAACCTTGAAATTTGGACCAATATAATTCCAGATATACGGGCGTATATTGAAGCCCCTTGGGCTCTTGTTGTGGTATTTGTTCGTCACTAGGTGGTGCAATAGACATGAATGCAGGTAAACATGTGTAACATCATATCTTCTAAACAACATGTTTGATTTCCATGAAATCTGAGTATAATGATCTTGCAAGATAGTCAAAGAACTGACAAGATTTTGGTGGTGTTGGTGAAATCACAGAGGCACGTTTTTGCATCTCAAAATAAGATTTTTTTCACAAAAATGGAAATTTACTTCTTTGAATCAGGGAAAAGTAATTCGAGTTTGCTGAACATGAATATAACATTCCCAGTGTTATAATTCACATCCCTTGTAAGCCAAATGGCCATTTTTGGTAATATGTGAAATTCTCATGACTTGAGTCCAATATGTACATTCCCCAGGCCACATCTGAGGATTTGGCTTCATCATGTAGTTTCGTGATATTGTTCATCATTGGGTGACACTATAGACAATAAACTTATATAGCGCAATTTATTGGCATTTTATGAAGTTTACTGTGACAGACAAAGGATTTCAAAGGACTGAACGGTGTTTTTTTTTGTTTTTGTTTTGGTTGAAATTGAAGGGCCACCTCCCATACGGATTTGCAGCCCATCAACATAGTGCTTAATTTATATTTCATTATACATTATTTTTTACAATTCCTAATTTCATTAACATTAGGGTTTAAAAATGGATTGAAAGGACATTGGTGCTGTTAGCGCTGGCATATATATTTGGCAATGGGGTATTGACAGCAAATATATCTAAATCTAGGTTACATCAGCCCCTGCTCACACACCTAGCTAAAATGCAGTCAGAGAAAATATGCTGCCTTCAGTATTCGAGGATTCGAGTGAACTTGTATTTAGGGCATTTTGGTCAAATAGACATGCTGTAACACTGATCTTCCCCCTTTACCTTGCAGGCAAAATATGATGATATTCAGTGTAGTGGTTGACTTATTGCATAATGCACTTCACATAAGTGGACTAGTAGACTTCTTGAGTCAACAAAGTAAACACTTCCTTTACTGAATCAGTGCCACTTCTCTCTACAATACTGATATAGTAATTTGATTCTGTTCATTGGTATGGCTCATATACCCATTACATTTATTTAGTCTCCAGTTGCAGGGTCCAAAATAGAAAACTTGACCTGCTATTTTTTTTCTTCAGAGAAAAATCGCAGGTCAAATTGAACATCACCTGCTATTTCTATACGCCCGCCAAAAGGCCGTCTGTCCGTCCGTCGTGTCCGGTCCAAAATGAAGGTCGAGGTCAGAGGTCAAAGGTCACTGGCACAAAATTGATTACAAGCGTCTAGTCCGTCATTCATAATCCAGCCGTCGTCCATTAGAGAATATCCGCGTCCATAATCCAAAGACCTATTCCATTTTCCATATAACAGTATTAGCACCAAATTCAAAGAGGTCAGAGGTCAAAGGTCACTGTTGCCTAAAATCAGGAAATCATTAATCATTGACAGTTTTCTATCTACAGTTCTAATTTTTGGTGAGTGGATGCCCCAGGGGGAACGATGTGTTGCATACCAAATGGAGGTCAGAGGTCAAATGTCAGTTTGACGAAAAATCAGGAAATCATTAAAAATTTCTAATTTTTACCCCTCGGCCATTTTGGCCTCGGGGTATTGTCGTCGCCATGTACGTCCGTCCGTCTGTCCGTACGTCCGTACGTCCGTCCGTCCGTCCGTTACCGCATTTTAGGCAAAACCGCTTGAGACACAACCACCAAATTTTCAACACTTATTTATATAGTGCTAAGTCAGACGCCTATCGAAAATGGCTTCCCTTGGCCCATATTTTACAGAGTTATGCCCCTTTAAAGATTTTTTAATTTCTCTTTCTGTCCTATATGCCTGAATGTAACCAACTATATCTGCAGAACTGTGTTCAGTATAGCTACTATATCTTGGAAACTTGTTTATATTGTTGTATTCTACAAGCCAACAAAGGATTACTCGCCTCGGCTTATGGAGTTATGCCCCTTTCGGATGTAATAATCTTCGATTTTGTTAGTTGTAGCTGAATGTACAAGTTATATCTGCAGATCCGTGTTCGGTACAACTTATTCGTCTTGGTTCTTATTTCACAGAGTGCTAAGTCAGACGCCAATCGAAAGTGGCGCCCCTCGGCCCATACTTTACAGAGTTATGCCCCTTTACAGATATATTAATTTCTGTCCTATATCCCTGAATGTAACCAACTATATCTGCAGAACTGTGTTCGATATAGCTACTATATTTTGGAAACTTATTTATATTCCTGTATTCTACAAGCCAACAAAGGATTACTCGCCTCGGCTTATGGAGTTATGCCCCTTTCGGATGTAATAATCTCCGATTTTGCTATCTGTAGTTGAATGTACAAGTTATACCTGCAGATCCGTGTTCGGTACAGCTTATTCGTCTCGGTTCTTATTTTACAGTAGTGCTAAGTCAGACGAGTATCGAAAGTGGCGCCCCTCTGCCCATACTTTACAGAGTTATGCCCCTTTACTGATATATTATTTTCTATTTCTGTCCTATATGCCTGAATGTAACCAACTATATCTGCAGAACTGTGTTCGGTATAGCTACTATATTTTGGAAACTTATTGTTGTATTCTACTAGCCAACAAAGGATTACTCGCCTTTGCTTATGGAGTTATGCCCCTTTCGGATGTAATAATCTCCAATTTTGTTATCTGTAGCTGAATGTACAAGTTATATCTGCAGATCCGTGTTCGATACAGCTTATTTGTCTCGATTCTTATTTTACAGAGTGCTAAGTCAGACGCCTGTCGAAAGTGGCACCCCTCGACCCATATTTTACAAAGCTATGCCCCTTTACAGATATATAATTTTTCTATTTCTGTCCTATATGCCTGAATGTAACCAACTACCGGTATATCTTAATCATCCCACATAGAACTATATCTTCCCCAATTCACACTACACATGGGTCTCAATCACTTGGGGAAAGCCGAGGGGTTTTGATTAGATCAATCTCATGTTTGTGAGTGGATTCAATAGGGGGAAATGAAGTTTTGCATACAAAAAAAGAGGTCAAGGTCGAAGGTTAGAGGTCACTGACCCCAGAATCAAGAAATTATTAAAAATAACATTTGTTGTGTCAGTAGATACATTAGGGGGACACGATGTGTCACCTAGCAAAATGTAGGTCAAGGTCAAAGGTCAAGGTCACTGTGACCCCCAAAATTGTTAAAAATCATCATTTTTTGAGTCCATTTGGAATTACGCCCCAGAATCAAGGTCAAAGGTCAGTGTGAGCTAAAAATCAGGAAATCATTAAAAATTACTCATTTTTGTGAGTTGATTCAATAGGCGGAAATGAAGTGTCGCATATCAAAAATTAGGTCAAGGTCAAAGGTCACTGTGACCCAAAAATCAGGAAATTATTAAAATAACATTTTTTATGTCAGTAGATACATTAGGGGGACACGATGTGTCACATACCAAAATGTGGGTCAAGGTCAAAGGTTAAGGTCACTGCGACCCAAAATCATGAAATTGTTAAAAATCATGATTTTTTGTCTCCATTGAGAAATTGCGGGGAGACGATTTGTCATGTACCAAAATTTAGGTCAAGGTCAATAGTCAAGGTCACTGTCACTCCTAAAATCATGAAATTCATAAAAATCATTATTTTCTTGTGTCCATTGATACATTGAGGGAAGACGATGTGTCGTGTACCAAAATTTAGGTCAAGGTCAGAGGTGAAGGTCACTGTGACCCCAAAATCAGGAAATCATTAAAAATAACTTTTTTTTTCTGCCAGTTGATACATTAGAGGGACATGATGTGTTACATACCAAAATGTGGGTCAAAGGTCAAGGTGACTGTGACCCCAAAATCAAGATATCATTAGAAGTCACATTTTCATATGCCTATCGAAGACGAGGTCGTGTAATGCGATGTTGCGTTCTGTCCATTCAGCCATTAACATTTGTTGTCCATGCGATATCTCTAGTTTCAAGGTATGGATTGGTACCAAACTTTGAGTACCGGTATACCTTACTCACATGGCAAAGACATCAGAGGAGCCATACATTTTGAGCTCAATTTGTCAAAGGTAAAGATCACAGTCCCCCAAAACTGAATCAAGTTTAGCTGACTCTATGTGTTAGGTTGGAATTCAGAGTTCACTCCCCTACATATATTTTATATTGTCAATGTCCTGTGGAGTTGTCTCCCATGTTTGAAACAGCTACATTCAGTTACTGTTGTGAAATAAAAACCATACATTTACTAATTTAATGGGGAGAAGGGCCCTTTATGAACTTCATACCTGTTTATTAACTCAAGAACAAAGGTTTACTTCATCATTTTCTTCGTCCATCATGAAAAATTCTCTCGTCGGAAAGGAATCCATTTGCAGGAAGACTACTATTTTCTTGTGTTTGACTATTGTCGACTTCAGTGTGGGATATGTGATCTCTCATCTCATGCTTCAAGGTTAACTACATGTAGTTACCAAGAGTTGAGCTCATTTTAATTTATCATTCAATATAAGATGTGATATATGTTACATTCTCAGAAGCACAAAATTGTAGACCTTTCTCTGGATTGCTAGCTACCAATTGGAATCAAGGCTATTAAACAACCTTGAAATTTGGACCAATGTAATTCCAGATATGCGGGCGTATATTGAAGCCCCTTGGGCTCTTGTTATAATTGGATAGCTAAATATTGTTTTCAACCTGTGCAAATTTAGACGAAAATAGTTAATTTAACAGCATACAGTAAGGATCATTCATTTGTTATTTTCTTATGCATTTTATCTATCCAATTCCACAGGAAAATAAACTATAATTTGAACCGTCTCTTGTTAATATGCATGTACAGATTGACAGCCCTTATTAGTTGCTAGAGACTGTCTGAGAGTGAACTTATTGAACTTTAACATGTTTAATGGTTGGAAGGTTGTCCTCAATCTGATAATGGGTCATGGTGCATAATCAGGAAGAAACTATAACGGAACAATAACTTACATAAATCAATTTCAGATGACATGATAATGTATTTCTCAATCTCATAAATGCTTTTACAATGTCGAATTAACAATCCACAATTGTATCATTCACTGACTAGTAACTCTTTCAATTTTTAAGTTAATAACAAATTACTGTCCATTTGATTGTAAACTGATGTTGAATAATTTTTTTTAATGCCTGACCTATCACTGTAGTGTAGATGCGACCGGCGACTGACCTTTTCCTCTTAGGATAGCATCTCTTTCTAATGTCTGGGCTCTTTTATGGGATTCGCTGTTCGCGTATGTAACAACAGAGTCTTTTTTGACGTTTGTGGTTCCATTTAACCATGTTGGTTGAAAATTTCGAACAGACTTTATCCTATCTCCGTATGCTTACGTACATTGTATGCTACAAGTCAATAGACGCTATGTTATTTTTAGCTCATCTGGGCCGAAGGCCCGATGGGCTTATGTCATGGCCTGACTGTCCGTCGTCCGTCGTCCGTCGTGCGTCGTCCGTCGTCCGTCGTCTGTCGTCCGTCGTCCGTTGTGCGTCGTCCGTTGTGCGTAAACATCTTCTTCTCTGAAACCGCTTGGCCGATTAAGCTGAAACTTGGCATGCATGTTCCCCCCAATGAGTACACCAGAATTTGTTCATGCCGTGTCGATACGATTTTAAATATGGCCGCCATGGCGGCCATCTTGAATTTGCCATTGAAACATTGTTATCGCGATTTCTCAGGAACTACTGCATAGATCTTTCTCAAATTTGGTACACAGGTTCCCCTTGGGGTCTAGTTGTGCAAGATACCTGTTGTGGTCTGATTCACAAATCCAATATGGCCACCAGGCGGCCATCTTGGATTTCCCCATGAAACATTGTTATTGCAATTTCTCAGGAACTACTTTGTGGATCTTCCTCAAATTTGGTAAACAGGTTCCCCTTGGGGTCTACTTGTGCAAGATACCTTTTCTGCTCTGATTCGAACATCCAATATGGCCACCAGGCAGCCATCTTGGATTTCCCTATGAAACTTCGTTATCGTGATTTATGAGGAAGTACTGCATGGATCTTTCTCAAATTTGATACACAGGTTCCCGTTAGTGTCTAGTTGTGCAAGATACTTTTGTGGTCTGATTCAGAAATCCAATATGGCCACTAGGCGGCCATCTTGGATTTCGAGATGAAACATTGTTATCTCGATTTCTCAGGAAGTACTGCATGGGTCTTTCTCAAATTTGGTACAGAGGTTCCCCTTGGGGTCTAGTTGTGCAAGATACAATTTGTGGTCTGATTGAAAAATCCAATATGGCCACAAGGCGGCCATCTTGAATTTGCCAGTGAAATCTTGTCATCATTATTTTTCGTTAACTACTGCATGGATCTTTCTCAAATTTGGTACACAGGTTCCTCTTGGGGGTCTAGTTGTGCAAGATACCTTTTCTGCTCTGATTCGAACATCCAATATGGCCACCAGGCGGCCATCTTGGATTTCCCTATGAAACTTCGTTATCGTGATTTATCAGGAAGAACCGCATGGATCTTTCTCAAATTTGATACACAGGTTCCCCTTGGGGTCTAGTTGCGCAAGATACAATTTGCGGTCTGATTGAAAAATCCAATATGACCACCAGGCGGCCATCTTGGATTTCCAGATGAAACAGTATCGCGATTTCTCAGGAACTACTGCATGGATCGTTCTCAAATTTGGTACAGAGGTTCCCCTTGGGGTCTAGTTGCGCAAGATACAATTTGTAGTCTGATTGAAAAATCCAATATGGCCACCAGGCGGCCATCTTGGATTTCCAGATGAAACATTGTTATCGTGATTTCTCAGGAACTACTGCATGGATCTTTCTCAAATTTGGTACAGAGGTTGCCCTTGGGGTCTACATGTAGCTGTGCAGGATACCATATATGATCTGATTGAAAAATCCAATATGGCCACCAGGTGGCCATCTTGGATTTCCCCATGAAATTTTGTTATCGTGAATTCTTAGGATATTACTGCATGGATGTTGATACACAGGTTCCCCTTGTGATCCAGTTGTGCAAGATACCTTTTTTTGGTTCATTTCGAAAATCCAATATTGCCGCATCTTGAATTTCCCATGAAACTTTATCATAAAATCTCAGGAAATAACTGCATGGATCATTTTATAATGTTCAGGGGGGACAACACAAGTTAGAAACTCATCTATTGCAGTTCTTTAGTAAAAATTTCTCACAGCTACTTTCTGCAGTTACAGACAGATGACCTACAGTGCAGTGGCACTATCTTTTACATCTTCGCAGACAGATGGGGGTATGTCTTGGTTAGGCCATACCTCACCAGAGATTACTTTCATTGGAAAAATGTCCTGTTACATCTCATTGCCATCGTAACAACCCAGTCGCACATATTTCGTACTCGACATGTCTCCCCCTGGTGCATATACCCACAAAATATTGGAATCGTAGGTTAAAAACTGTCCAATGTACTGTCCGGACACGAAGTGGACAGACGGACGAACGACTGCAATCACATAATAAAAATTGGTTCTGGTTATTGCTTATACAGCTTACTGACAATCACACATTATATTTTGGTATAATTGCCTTTATTCCATAACCTCCAATTACAATCATGAATTTGCAGCTTGACCTCCTGGAAATCGACTATGTTGCCATTTTGTTCAGGGGAGACAACGCAAGTTAGAAACTCATCTATTGCAGTTCTTCAGTAAAAATTTCTCGCAGCCACTTTCTCCAGTTATAGCCAGATGAGCGCTACAGTGCCGTGGCACTGTCTTTATGTAAAATGGTGTGTTTTGATGCATTTTGACAGAATATTTATACTTTGAAGATATGTAATGATGCCCCAAAAGGAACTGAATTGTCCATGTCATCTGTCTGTCGGTATTTCTGTCCGTTTCTCTGTCTGTTCATCTTTATTGTCATTCCACATATGCAGCCGGTGATGGATCAGAAGCCAAAAATGACTGACCTTCACCTGTTTTATCAAGGTCAAATTTAGCATTAGCAATAATTTTTAAAGGAATGAAGATAGGCTCTCCAAATTCATAATTCTTGTGCAATTGGTCACTGACTAGAAGCCTATTCCAGTTGACTGAACCTATTTTTTCAAAGACTTTAGACTGTATAATATGATATAACATGAAATCTAGCTAGGCTTTCTAAATTGATACGACATAAGCAACTGATGATGGACCTGAACTCTATGAATATGACTGATGTTGACCTATTTTCTCAAGGTCAAAAACTGTATGTAAAGTGCCAACATGCACTCCAAATTTAACATTGTCATCATCATTGTTGTGGCTGTGGTTGTCTTCCAGATCAATCTAGCGAATTTGCATTTGTTGCAACAGCCTCATGCTTCAACACCAACTTAAAACCATGCTGTATCGGCTGAGTTGTTGAAACACCCACCATTTCCAAGCTCTGACATACTGCATCACTGTCAGAATATGGCCGCTACCATGAGAGAGTGATAGATCACACAGCCAGTGAAGGTTCCCGATTTACATTGAATGTCGTTATTGCTTGAGTACTATTTAGCAGCATTTTACAACTACAACAATTCGCTGATTTCTAGGGAAAAGCTATCGCGAAAGGTAGTTATTTTTGTTGTTTGGCATTTTTATTTGTCGGCATTGTTTCAGATAGAAAACAACAGCCTAATTCACATAATCAGGAATGAAAAGGAGGTTAAAATCTTTATGTTCAAACTTCCGTAGGAAAAATAAAAGTGACAATTTGAAATTTTATTTTTATTCGATTTTTTAATGTCGGTGGACCCATGAAACACCAGATAAATAAATTTCGCTCATTGATAAAGAAATCCCTTCTCAGAGACAGCTGCACTACTATCAGGGATGATTCCTGATTGCTCATCCCCCAGGGGTATGTGCTCGACCCTCTGACCTATCCTAAAAACAATTGCCACACCTAATAAGGGGTGTGCCCAAATTGGGGAGATCTAAAGCCCTGTGAGTACCAAATCATGTATTACACAATTGTCCGGGGAAATGCCCTTCGCCCGTGTTTCACACGAGCTTTCATTGTGTCACAGGATTACTATGTCAGAGGTCAGAGCACGGCATACACTGAACGAATCATAGTCAGGACTGTATCTTCTGCGTCATCAATATTCATGAATGTCACCCATGATATTTTGAAATAATATGAGTAAAATCTAACTTTGTGTAAAAATCGGCAAATCTCGAAAAAATTATACTGATTTTTTTTAAGTAGTGTAAACATGGCTGCCTTGACCTGTTTTCCATAAACTCACTCCTACCAATATCGACGAAGGAGGAGACATCTTAACATTTCCTACGGACAGCGATAGTGAAACTATGTCCCGTAACTGCTTGGAAACCAAGCAAGGATTGAGAAGAGGGAGCTCGAGGTGACAAGTTTGAATATCTGAGAGAGTTTTCTCTCCTAAATGATTGTTTGTGTTTGTGGGTTTTCTTCACGCTGTGGATAAACATCCATGGGATCAATAAATAGTTGAGATTTGATGGTAATTAGTTGCTGGTAGTCCTACCCATTGACCATCTGATGGCCGAAATGACCCCGACAGGCCTGGACAGGTCCCAAAAAGCCCAGGCCAGATAAGGTTCAAAGAAATTCTTCCTTATGATATTGCTATTACCTTTTGTTATTACATATTGGTACGATTGAAATGACCGATGTAACAGCCTCTTGCTTGTGGGATATTCTATGTATGAGATGAATCGATGGTGGTGTCTAACCTGAAACGATATTTTGTTTTGTCATAGATTTTATTGATTCTTTAGAACATGGCTTTTTGTGATACTGCTGTTCCCCATTCTTCGCCATCTACCCGTACTCGCCATAGCTCCCTACCAAGAACGAGAAGCAGAGATCTTCAACGTTGACCTTAACAGTAAGTACTTCCTGGCACAACCTGGGTGATACCAGTCAAAATGGGCTGCTTCAAATGCTCATTGACCGACTGTATCATGTTGTATTTCCTATGCCGACTATCGAAAGGACATGGGCCATTTTTTCGAGAATTTGGCCCCATTAGCTGTGGTTGAATTGCCCAAAATTTTAAAATTGCAGGATAATTACAAGTAATGAATCATACAATGCTGGAATAATAGGGCCGTGAAGTAGTGTATCTGTGCAAAATCGCCATTGGAATACTTTCTATGTTTTTTTGGTTAAATTATGAAGATCGACCAGAACAGAGCTTGCTTACTTTCACAACTATCAACGATCATTGCCTATAAAACTTGTTTGGGTTCTGTTCAATCTTCATATGTTAAAACTGAAAAATATAAGGTCTTGAAAATCAGTGAATTTGCTCGATTCCACTAGTTCATTGCCCTAATCTTCGAAATCATAAAATCAAATGCCTTTTATTCTGAGTATACGAAACACGTCGTACTTTAACCGAATAATTACGCTCGTACATGTAAATGCAAATGAGCCAGTCCGCTCCTACGTCGCTGGAGATACCCGATGCATGTACTAGAAATGGTATGCTGGTAACAGAAGAATTTCTAATTTCACAATGCTGAACGTTCTAGTGCTTCAGGTGGTCTGGAATATTTGTATGTCAATATGAATGTTAATGAAAGAAGCTCTACGGCGTTACATATAGTCACTGAGAAACTAGCATACATATTGAACATTTGTGATGTTTTGACATTTGAAAAACATTTCTAGAAGGGAAAACAAATTTTACTGTTATCTCGATTCGATCGTTTCGGGTTTGAAGAAGTGGTAAAATAGTAGATTTAATGAATCAAAAATTAGCTGTCATGAACCTCTCAAATAATTGTTTTGTTTGCTTCAGATATACTGTCGCGCTACCAACAACCCGCGAACTCTGTCCAAACCTTTATCACCAGTGGTGCTCATCGCTCAATCGTCTGGTTCTACTTCTTCGCCCAGTATCTATATTATATCTGTGGATTAGTAAGTAGGAAAGGTGTCATTTATCATGTTAACTTTGAAAGCAGGGAGTCCACGATACAGGGTAATGTCCCACCACCCGCCAATTTTCCACTGACTGCGTTGAATCATATAAGGGGCACGGTGTCAGGACATTTCGGAAGTTGACATTGGCAGGCGACATTCCAGTAGTAAGTCGGGTACGACATTTTGGCAGTCAACATGCATACATGTACATAGGTAAATAATAAATCACCCACTTATGAACGTACACATTTTGTTTGTTCTATTGAATTTAGAACCGCAACTTCAAATGTCGACATTCATGTGTTTTGTAAGTCTGGTGTATCGAGGCATATTAATTCTTGAGATTTGATGAAGACAATTTAACTGCCGATAAGTTGCGGGCCGAAATGTCGTATCTCCAACTCACTGCCGAAATGTCTCGTGCTGAAATGTCTCGTGCTGAAATGTAACGGGTCGAAATGTCGTGGAACCATGGATCCACAGCCAGTCATTGTTGAAACACAGCATACAGACACGGAACCATATTATCATCCAACCGCACTTAATGAAAATGCTTGTGTGCCGAAAGCGGCAAACGCAAGAGGATCGTTCATACCAGGTTACAGGGTTCGCTCTTTTCATTGGCGCGGAAATATTTTAAATTCACGATAGTATCACACATTTATATCCGTGTGAAATTAATTATTTTGCAGTTTGGTGAGATCTCCGTTATGGAAACTGTTTTTAGGTACTGGGGCCTACATGTTCAGTTTAAAAAGTTACTGGGTACAGTCCCAGGGGCCTGCATTTAAAGTTTATATTGCGACTGAGTACAGAATTGGGGGCCAATAGAGAGATTACACATACCCGGCTGTTTGCGGATCTTTTACGGACTCATGGCGGTGCGTTCTTACGACGTTTCCATCATCCAGGTCTTTCTATGAGATGTCTTGATTGTTATGCTGTTCCCCGTTGAACTTCCCTAACAATTGTGCCTATTGACCGGTGTTTGCTCACGATGCATAGTTAATCAACACAGATAAGTTATTTTAATATTGGTATTGATGGTAACAATGGGAATATGTGAGGAACAGTCCGGAATAATTGCTCAGGCCAGGCGAGTCTGAGAGCCCGGCGGAAGGATATCAGGCGAGGCAAGTCTGAGAGCCTGGAGGAACTTGGATCCATTTTGACTTCTAATTGTTCAATACTCAGTCACCATGGTTATTCAAAGTCTGCAGGGACGAACATTAATAAAACAGTATATCATGGAAAATTGTAGTAATATACGAACAGTTCAGAATATCTTGTACAGCACCTGCTCTTCTTTATCCACAGGCGTTGTACGTACTCGTCATCGTGGATAACATTGTAGAGGCATTTCACTGGCTCACTGAGAAATTCCACTGGAACAAGAGAGCTATATGGATAATTGTCACAGCTATTGTGTCTGTCATTATGATGTTAATAGGGATACCTTACACTACCAGGGTGAGTTTGCCTTACTTTACATTAATCTAGGAAGCTATCGTTTAAACCATATCCTCATCGTAACCCTCGGTGACCATGCATATTTTGTATATTGATAGGCTCCTTGTCGGTGCTTATGTTCATTGAACATTTCCAGCGATGACGTCTTGATGCTGCCCTGGCACTTTCTCGGCGCTGTCTGACACTGCCCCGGCGCTGCCCTGGCACTGTCCTATTACAGCTCAGCACTGCTCCGACACTGTCCCGGCTCTGCCATGATGTTGTCCTGACACTGTCCTATTACTTCCCAGCACTGTCCTGACACTATTCTATTACTGCTCCGACACTGTCCTGGCACTGTCCCGGATCTGCCCCGATGCTGCCCTGGCACTGTTTCGGAGCTGTCTGGCACTCCTCGGTGCTGCCCTGGCACTGTTCTTTTACCGTCCTAGCACTGCCCCGACACTGTCCTGGCAGTGTCCCGGTTCTGCCTCGATGCTGCCCTGGCACTGTCTGGGCGTTGTCTGGCACTGCCCCGGCGCTGCCCTGGCACTGTCCTATTACTGCCCAGGACCGCCTCGACACCGGCCTGGCACTGTCCCGCTCTGCCCCAGTGCTGCCCTGGCACTGTCTCGATACTGTCTGGCACTGCCCCGGAGCTGCCTGGCATGTATGACCTTTCGACCATCACAGGTCATTTTTACCCCAACTTCAGGAAATCATTAAAATCGCAATTTTTTTTTCTAATGGATAAAGTTTGGGAGATAATATGTCGCATACCAAAATTGAGATATCGGTACTGAGGTCCAAAAATCAAGACATCGTGGAAATAACTTTTTCTAATGGATGGATACATTAGACTTATGAGATTATCTGCTGAGTACCAAAGCTGAGATTAAAAGGTCAAATGACCATGGGGAGATAAAATGACCATGGGGAGATGCTTCATTTTTCTATACAGGCGATGTGGTCACTTTTGTATTAACATAGGATAGTATATCCCAAGTCTTAACAAAAATGATGCACGGCATTAAGGGTATAGATGAAAGGACTGGTCAGACCATTATCAGGCTTGTATCATGTCGGCTTGATACTTCGATGAGGCAGCACTTCGAAATATGGGCATTGGACAACGTGCTAGTCCAAGCAGCTGAAACAGTTACAATGAAATTATAGACTCTATACTCGGGATTCCACTCGCCTTGTGATCAGTCGTCTGCGATGACGATTTTGAAAATTCAAACTATTTAATAGAATTTGTAGAAATGCTTCTCCTGTTTGCGTGAAAATATTTCGTTTCTTGCTAAAATTACATAAAAAGTAAACTAAAAACGTATGCAAATTTTCAGTAGGTAGTGTTGTAAAATGTGAAAGTGGAATGTACTGTTAAATATAAGCATCAGTTTCAACTGCTATTTTACCGTTCATAGCTGTAGAAATTAATACAGACAACCAGTGTAGGTTGCAACTTTGTAAAACTAGAGTATGAATTGGTATATTTATATATATATATTTCAAGAGCAAATTATCTACAATGTGCAAAGACTACAATGTACAAGGAATGTCAAGTTTCAATCCCTGGTTGTAATACCAACTCATCCGGTAATATTGCCCCCTTCCACAAAACTGATGTGCAACACTACCACTGTAGCAGTTGTAAATTTAACAAAATTGCCATCACTTTTACTTTAAAAGCAAATATTTACACTGTCATATTATGTTGCTTTACAACAGCTATTCATGTTGATTTAATATTATTTGACAATATGCAACAATACTACTGTTGTATTTACAGTGGAAAATGCTGGGAATAAAAATCCACCACTTTCAACTGTAACAGTACACCATTAGTTTTAACAGTGTAGTTTTGTTAACCCCTTAGCCATGTGCACATTGTTTGGCAACCCTTGCATCTTTCCAATGTTGACAAACAAATTGACCGTTTTATGAAACATTGCGAATTTTGAAAGACGACAGACACGTGAGGTAGTAGCGCACTCCTCTCCATATTTCTCATAATTGACAATATTCGTAAAAACAGAAACAAACAACTGGAAGTGTGTAACGTTATTGATTAGATTAACTCGAATGCATGGACCACCGTCTCCTTGCTAAAATCACAGGATTTGACGTAATTAGTCTCACCCATGATTCCCCGCGTGCCGACATTGCATCTCGTCTTCCATGCGTAGAGACGGTGCCAATGTCAAGTGGTGTAAGCGGTTGAGTGTTAGTGCCGTCTGGCTATTCTAATCTAGTACACACACTTCCAGTTGATTTGCTTCTGATTTTAGACAATAGAGCCGAATGTTTTATGTTATATCTGTGAGGGATTCACGGAAGGTTACACATGGAAGCTCGGGTTGCTGCTCAAGTGCTGTTATGTTTTCTTTTTCATGATTTTCAGGGAGGACTTGATCTTCTACAGTTTGTAGATCTTTCTTTGCCCAAGTTGTTATCTTTCAAAATTTGCCTGGCGGCTTCTGGCTTCATTGTAATCTATGGTGAGTTTATATTCTTCTGCTTTCGTAAGTTTAAATACCGGAAATTGTATCTTTGGATCTAACTGACTGGACAGAAGGAGGTTGTAGACATGTACCTCCTGATTTCGTGATAATACTTGGTCGCCCCGAGGATGCCGTCGCAAGCTCGGACATCTTCGCTGCGATCTCGGACGGAATGTTTCCCAACATCGGGCAGTATTTCTATAGTATAGCTTAAGAAAAACATAAATTTTAAATCTGGTTTGAATTGAAGGGGGGAGGGGGAGGGGTGGGAATTGTAAATTGAGGGAGGTGACCGCAAAACATGTTATGGAACTGGTGGTAGGTTAACCTTGGGCCTCTGGCTTTGGGTTGTTTTCGCAACGTGGAGAGGGCGCTCAGGGTCACGTAACTGGCGGTCTGAATGCAAAAATAGGATTATTCTGAGCAAATATAATGCGGAAATCAGAATTTACACCCAAAAATGCAGACAAATCCCGTCAAATGTGTCTAAATGGATCAGTCGGGTCCCAAGTGGCCTTGTACTCCTAAAAAGTGCATTGTGGGATTACCGGTTGATGTAACTACAGGATTCATATAGGGTTCATGGTGGGGGGTGTCGGAGAGTGTTGGTTAGGTGACTGGTGGGTTGATGCAAACATGGAATTCCGGAAAAAACGAAAACCCGGAAAGCGTTACATTCCCTCAAGTGTAAATGGGTCATTTGGGTTCCTAATGGACTGTGGACTTCCGAGACGTGCATTTTGTGATTGTAGTTTGAGGTAAAAATAAGATTCCGAAATGGTGAAAAAAGAGATTCTACACCCAAACATGCGAAAAATCTCAGTAAAGTGGATAACTTCAAGCCAAAAACTAAGGAAAAACTAGGACTTTCCGGTTCCGAAAAAACGAACTAAAATCGGAAAAACGGACTTCACAGCCCATCAAGTGTATATATATGAGCCAAACCTTGTCTACATCGGTCATGGTTGGTGTAGGAGCTCTGGTCGAGGGCACGTGACGGGTGGGTGTATGCAAAACTAGGATTTTAACGCCCTTAATGCCCGCTCGCATTCGAGGTCCGTTTTCACACAGTGACCCTCTTAACGTTGGGGAGTAGGACCTCCACACACACAAAAACGTAGCTCTGATGGGTGTAGTTTTTGCTAAGCACTATTCTGACGGGCTAGTCCAGTGAGAGAACAACAACAGCAAGCCTATTGCATATTATACATTTTATTATCCCCTCATCACAGCACACACAAGATGGAGAAGCCGCTACGGGTGTGTTTACAATTCTCCTATGCTCTTGTCCAGTCAGAATCTATCCTTTGAGAAACTGCTCTTGTGTTGCATCAATCTTCGGCAATGTTTGTTCATGTTCGTGTCAAACGGCCGTTCATTCACTCTGACCCATCACTAAGCGTCTTCGGGCAGGCTACGATAATGTATCAGAGACATATCTGGAACAACTGTCGTCGCATTTTCATTGAATTTTTCAGAGCCTCTGTGAATGATAAGCCCATATCCCCTTAGTAGTAGAGAACAAGCATTTGGTCGATTGTTGACCTTTGACCTAATCAACTGTTAGATGTCAATAAGCGACCAAATACGCTCCAGTCACTTCATTGTTGATTGACTTGCTGTTGACCTTTGTGGAGGGCACTTCTGGTAACTTGTCTTACTTGTATATCATTAATTCCTGGTAATTTCCGGAGATAGTCTTGAAGGTAAATTGCATAGCATCGCTCAATACCGGTTAATATGACACGAAGGACTCAAAGACGTGAAGTAGCGTCTCAAAATGCACTCAAAGGTCAATGATCGATCAGATCTCTTTCAGAAAACTGGAATGGTTTGGACCAAAATTAATTCAAAAGATATTTTATTTCACATCCGATTATTGTTTACTAATTTATCATGCACTGTTTGCGAAGAAATTTTACAAATAAAAAATACATCACTATGTCGTCATCAAAGCGGATTTCGATCAAAGCCCTTAACTCAAGGGATAAGAAAAGTAATTGGGTGGGGTGGGATGCGAAATTGTCCGCCAACAAGTTCCGGACATGCCCCAAAAGTCCCAGGCCAGGTAGGGCTAATAAATGGACTCTAAAGGGGAGAAGAATGTACTTAATAATATGATCCTAAGGGAAAGAGGGATGTACTTCCATCACAGGACCCTATCTCGATCCTCACTTATTTCCATTATTGCAAAAACTGGGAGTGGGGGTGGGGGAGACACTGTTCCTATAAAATGGATTCAATATTGTTTATTTCAGCGTGGCGAAACCTCTACTTGGCAGAAAAACTGGTCATAGGAACCTGGTTCATATTCGCCTCCGCGGCCTCAGCGGTAAGCATTATATTCACTGGATTCAAGGCACGGTACTCATTTATAAGCGTTTTATATGATGGCCGGGAAGGGCCATCTTGGGCTTGGCATTATAACTTAGAATCCAAAAGGCGAAGATGCGATGCGCGAAGGTACGATGCGAAGCGCGAAGTTACTATGCGAAAATGAAAAAAGGCGAAGATTCGAAGTTACTATGCGATGCGCGAAGTTACGAGGTGAAGATGAAAACAGCCGGAGATGCGAAGTTACCATGCGAACATGCGAAGTTACGATGCGGAGATATGAAGCTCGAAGATACGAAGTTACGATGTGAAGATGCGAAATTTGCGAAGCGCGAAGACGTGAAGTTACGATGCGAACACGCGAACATGCGAAGTTATGATGCGAACATGCGAAGCGCGGAGATACGATCCATCCTGGGTGAAAATGGGCCGTATGGGATGACATATCGAAGACCTCGGTGTGTAGACTACGCTAGTTTGTGTGGGAAGTAACGTCACATCGCGCATGCGCGCAGTCGAGGCGTAGTAGCGAAAGCTGACCATTTTTAGGTAAGCAGGACTGTGTTTCAGCGATTCATGGGTCCGAATATGCCGGGCAATGTGTCATATTGAAGTGCTCGGCATGTAGACTACGCTTGGAGTGGTTTGGGTAGGAAGTGACGTCGAGGTGCGCAGGCGAGAACTAGTAGCGAAAGTTGCGCAGGGGCGTGTTTAAGAGACTGAGAGACCATTCTTCGTCCAAATATACCGTACAGGGTGACATATTGAAGCCCTCGACATGTAAACTACGCTTGGGGAGGTTTAGATCTGACGTGATGTTATAGTGAGCATGCGCAGCCAAGGAGTAGAAGAGAAAGCGGACATTTTTGAGGTGCACAGACAATGGTTGAGCGATTAAGGGGACATGTCTCATACATATATGGCGTGCCTGGTCTCGCATTGAAGCTCTCGTGGAGTGGAATACGACTTCAGGGATGTCCACGTCATCTGTGACGTCATCAGTAGTCAACTATTGAGGGCGACCAGTTGCCCTTGCGGCTAGCTGCCCCCCAATGCACCAATCCCTAGAAGTGGGCATGTCGACATTGGGGTACACCATGCATTCGTGTACATGGCCGTCATAGGTTCGGTCACAGACAACGCTTTCCCCGGAAGTGACATTTTTTCACACGGTTGCGCTACCTGGATCATACAACTTGCGGGGAACAGGTGGCGCCACCGTGCGCGATGACGTCACTTCCGCGGATGACATCGTATGTGATGGGGTGTCTTCGCGCTTCGCATCTTCGCATCATACCTTCGCGCATCGCATCGTAACTTCGCATCTTCGCTTTTCTTCATCTTCGCGCTTCGCATCGTAACTTCGCATCTTCGCATCGCACCTTCGCGCATCGCATCGTAACTTTGTATCTTCGTCTTTTGAATGCTATGTTCTAATGCCAAACCCACGATGGCCCTTCTCTGCCATCACAGTTTCAGGACCTTGATGCTTGTCCGTATAGGTCTGTTACTTGATGCTATATTACTTCACAAATTTATAAAAGCCACGCCTTTTGGCGCGACCAGCATTTCTGATCAATATTCCTGCCTTCATGTGACGCAATTCGGTGCAGTTTAGGGATTGGTGGAGAGCAATATTTCCCAGATTGATTTAGGATCCAATCTAGAGAACAACCAATGCAGGCCCACATGTAAATATTGTGATTTCAAAGAAGGGTCATGTATGCACCAAATCCCTCCCCCCCCCCCCACACACACCCAGTGCTCCTGATATGTGCATAGGTTATTATGTCTCCCCCAACTATGTGGGGGGGGGGGGGGTCGAGACATCTAGTGTTTGAGCCGTCTGTCTGTCTGTCCGTCCCCTTTCCTTGTCTGCAAGATATCTTGAGAACTACAGGACGGAATTTCACCAAACTTGGATGGAAGCTTCATTGGGATAGCCCCCTCATTTGATTATGTTTTAGTGCGTGTGCGTGCGTTCATCCGTGTCCAGTGTTCGTTCGTCCGTCCATCTAATTGTTCATGTATATACAGGCGTTGTCTGCAAGATATCTTGAGAACTACTGGACGGAATTTCACCAAACTTGGCCCCCTCATTTGATTAGGTTTTGGTGTGTGTGCGTGCATTCATCCGTGTCCGTCTCTCTGTCGGTCCGTCCCCTTTTCTTGACTGCAAGATATCTCAAGCACTACTGGACGGAATTTCACCAAAATTAGATGAAAGATTCAATGGGATGGCCGCCTCATTTGATCAGGTTTTGTTCTGTGTGCGTGCTTTCATCCGTGTCCGGTGTCCGTCCGTCCGTCCATCTACTTGTACATGTATATACAGGACTTGTCTGCAAGATATCTTGAGAAGTGGACGGAATTTCACCAAACTTGGATGGAAGCTTCATTGAGATGGCCCCCCTCATTTGATCCGGTGTTGGTGTGTGTGTGTGTGTGTGTGTGTGTGTGTGTGCTTTCATCCGTGTCCGGTGTCCATCCGTCCGTCCATCTACTTGTACATGCATATACAGGCCTTGTTTGCAAGATATCTTGAGAACTGGACAGAATTTCACTAAACTTGGGTGGAAGCTTCATTGGGATAACCCCTCATCCGATTAGGTTTTGGTGTGTGTACGGCCGCCCGTTCATGTCCGGCGTCCATCCGCCCGTTATTCTACTTGTGCATGTATATACAGGCGAAGAACTACTGGACAGAAGTACACCAAACTTGGGTGGAAGCTTCATTGAGATAGCCTCTTCATCGGTTTTGGTGTTTGTGCGTCCATTCGTCCGTGTCTGGTATCCGTCAGGCCTTGTCTGCAAGATATCTGGAGAACTATTGAACATGGATGGAAGCTTCATTGGGATAGCCCCCTCATTTGGTTAGGTTTTGATGTGTGTGCGTGCATTCATCCCTGTCCGGTGTCCGTCCGTCCATCTGTTTGTACATGTATATACAGGTCTTGTCTGCAAGATATCTTGAGAACTACTGGACGGAATTCACCAAACTTGGATGGAAACTTCATTGGGATAGCCCCCTCATTTGGTTAGGTTTTGATGTGTGTGCGTGCATTCATCCTTGTCCGGTGTCCGTCCGTCCATCTGTTTGTACATGTATATACAGGTCTTGTCTGCAAGATATCTTGAGAACTACTGGACGGAATTTCACCAAACTTGGATGGAAACTTCATTGGGATAGCCCCTTTATTTGGTCAGGTTTTGGTGTGTGTTTGTGTGTGTGTGCGTTCGTCCTCTTCAATAATGTTTAATTGAATTGAATTACTGTATCGGATCAGGGTTCGATTACCGTCAATTCTCCAGCAGGAAACGATCACATAGGTCCCTATGTGTATACTCTTTCTTTGTTAATAATAAGAAATAGACAAGACCAAGCACTTGGAATAAACTGCAAATTTGAAAACTACAAAATTCGAAAAATGATTCAACGACAAGTCTATCCTGAGCCAAAATGTCATTCAAAATGGGAAGCCTTTTTTGGGATAACACTCAATTGGCCACAGATATGGAAAGCAATACAATCGACGTTAATTAGCAATACAGTTAGGCAATTCATCTGGAAATGTACGCACAATAATATCGCAACAGACTATATACTAAATAAGATGGGACTATCGGATGGGTATTGTGTCAGATGTAAAACAGAAATAGAAACACAAAGCCATCTTTTCATTCATTGCAGTTATAATTACGACACGTGGGTCACAGTAAATAAAGTGGTGAATCAACTGTTATCGCAACGACATGTAGGGCGTATTAAAATATGTGAACAGGATATTCTGCTTGGTTACAATGGTGCAACCAATCTATCTGATGTAATTAACATGCTAATATTCAACACCAAATGGTGCATTTGGAAGTCAAGAAACGACGCTAAATTTAATTCGAAAAAGACAACTTTAATTGGACTATCAAACCAAATAAACTATCATATTATTAAACAGTGTATTACAGTTCTTCACACAAAGAAAAAATGGTCCGAGTGTATATTAAATGCACTCAATTATATTAGAGAATATGTATAAAGAAATTCTGACATGCAAGAAAGCCTTTGAAAAATGTGAATGAATGGTATGTAATGATCAAATGTGGAAAAATGTATAAACATATGCAGAACTCGTAGGAAATTATCTTATATTTGTACTGCAACATGTATGCAATTGCTACAGATTGATTGGAAATTGATGTAATGTATATTGTGAAATGTAAATATATATGTATATACGGTAATAAATTAATAAATATAAAAAAAAAAAAAAAATAATAAGAAATAGACAACTTGTTGAATTTCACATAAATTTTATTTCAGACATTCATGCTACTGCAGGTAGCGCATTGGTTCTTGGAAATAAATTTGCATGACTACGTGTTTCCCAATCCTGGCAAATGGTGGACAATATCCTGGTTGATTCCAGCTTCATCTTTGGTATTCATCCCATTGGGAATGTTGATCCACCTGATACTATGGGCTGCACAGGTAATTATTAGTGATAGACTGTTTAAATGTCTCCTTATTCATACAGCGACAGGCCATGAATACCATTTGTGAGGGTTTTTATCTCATCTGGGCCGAAGGCCCGATGGGCTAATGTCATGGCCTGATTGTCCGTCGTCCGTCGTGCGTCGTGTGTCGTCCGTAAACATCTTCTTCTCTGAAACCGCTTGGCCGATTAAGCTGAAACTTGGCATGCATGTTCCCCCAATGAGTACACCAGAATTTGTTCATGCGGTGTCGATATGATTTTGAATATGGCTGCCATGGCGGCCATCTTGAATTTGCCAGTGAAATCTTGTCATCATTATTTTTCGGTAACTACTTCATGGATCTTTCTCAAATTTGGTATACCGGTTCCCCTTTGGGTCTAGTTGTACATGTGTACTTTAGTTCAATTTGAATATCCAATATGGCCACCAGGCGGCCATCTTGGATTTTCCCATGAAACATAGTTATCGCGATTTCTCAGGAACTACTGCAAGGATCTTTCTCAAATTTGGTACACAGGTTCCCCTAGGGGTCTAGTTGTGCAGGATACCTTTTGTGGTTTGATTCAAAAATCCAATATGGCCACCAGGCGGCCATCATGGATTTCCCGATGAAACATTATTATCACGATTTCTCAGGAACTACTGCATGGATCTTTCTCAAATTTGGTACACAGGTTCCCCTTGGGGTCTAGTTGTGCAAGATACCTTTTCTGTTTTGATTCGAAAATCCAACATGGCTAGTGGCCATATTTGATTTCCCCATGAAACATTGTTATCGTGATTTCTCAGAAAGTAGTGCATGGATCTTTCTCAAATTTGGTACACAGGTTCCCATTGGGGTCTAGTTGTACAAGATACCATTTTCGGTCCGATTCGAAGATCCAATATGGCCACCAGGTGGCCATCATGGATTTCCCGATGAAACATTATTATCACGATATCTCAGGATCTGCTGCATGGATCTTTCTCAAATTTGGTACAGAGGTTCCACTTGGGGTCTAGTTGTACAAGATACCTTTTCTTTTTCGATTCGAAAATCCAATATGGCTACCAGGTAGCCATCTTGGATTTCCCCATGAAACATTGTTATCGTGATTTCTCAGGAAATAATGCACGGATCTTTGTCAAATTGGGTAAACAGGTTCCCCTTGTGGTCCAGTTGTGCAAGATATCTTTTTTGGTCCATTTGGAAAATCCATCTTGAATTTCCCATGAAACTTTGTTATCATGAGATCCCAGGAAATTACTGCATGGATCATTTAGTGTTCAGGGGGGAAAACACGAGTTACAAACTCATCTATTGCAGTTCTTTAGTAAAAATTTCTTACAGCTACTTTCGCCAGTTACAGCCAGATGAGCTACAGTGCCGTGGCACTATCTTTTTTTCAAATCCAGTCTGAAGGTCGATGAGTTCACCGCTTGTCCATAGGATTCGGTCCACAAATGACTGTATAATCGATTTTTTTTAAAATAAATGTAGGTATGCCGGTTTTATAGTATTTTTCAATAACAGCATATTGAAGTAGTCTATATTGTGCCAAACATATAAACGTATACCTGGACCTTTTCAGTGAATCGAATGAGCTTCGAATCCGTTTTGAATTAGCTTAAAGCTTCGTACACATTACTCCGGGTTTTTTTGCCGACGACGACAGTGCGACAACGGTAATGCGGCGACGGCGTCGCATTGTCGTTGCCAGAAAAAAAACAAAAAAAACGGATGAATGTGCACAAAGCTTAATTGTCAGTATCCGCAGCTTGTGGTCTTTACGTTGACACTCGATGTCGATTTCAACCTGACATCAAAGTAGTTTGGCGAGAAAAGAAAACCAAACTCAAACTTCACAGCGGATCGGCATAATAAGCTGGCCGAACGCACTCATGATTGGCTCAACGTAGAGAAACCTCCTCGAGCTAGTTAGAGCATTTCCACAAAGTGGATGCTCTTATGTTTTCATGAGAAACGGATCCGCCGCCGCCGCCGCCGCCGCGACTTTAAACGTGAATATCTCTGAAACCGTTAAATATTTTCTGTTCAGACTTTGTGTGCTATTTCCTTAGGCCTGGAAAATTTGTCTGGTTGTGTTTCGATACCCGCTGCTCACCTGTAGGTGGAGTTGTAGTCAGAGCATAGGTAAACCTTTCTGTGACGATTTCGTCTGAACGGCTTGTCTGATTTCTTTGAAATTTTATTACAATGGTCTTGAAGGATGGTCAATGTGCTGAAAAGGTTTTGGTGTAGCTGGCATAACTACATGTATAAAGTTTTTTGCATCTCAAAAAAAGTTTTTCGTGAAATGAAAATTTACCAATTTGCTTGGAGAAATATTTAAAAACTGTTCTATTTTAGGTTGCCAAGCATAAATATAGGATTGCCGACATGATAATTCCCTTTCGGTGTGGACCAAATTGCCATTTAAATGAAAAATCTCATTTATCTGACTTAACGACAAAACCTCTATAACCATTATCATGATTAAAGTTTTTTCCGTTGATTTTGGTGGTGTTGTCGAATCATGGTGACTCATTTTTGGATTCCAAAATAAGATTTTGTTTTCACAAAAATGGAAATTTGCTTCTTAATCGAGGAAAAGTAATTCTATTTTGTTGAACATGAAAGTAGCATTCCCAGTGTTATAATTCCAAATGGCCATTTCTTTAAATATATGAAATTCTCATGACTGGAGTCCAATATCTACATTCCCCAGGCCACATCTGAGGAGTTTGCTTCATCATGTAGGTTTGTGATATTGTTCATCATTGGGTGGCACTATAGACAGTAAACATTTTTAGCACAATTTATTGGCATTTCATCTGTTTATGAAGTTTATTATTGTCAGATAGACAGACTGAAAGTTTGTTTGTTTTTTTTGGATAGAAATTGAAGGGCCACCTCTCATACGGATTTTGCAGCCCTTCAACATAATGCTTGATTTATATCTCATTATACATTCTTTTTTACAATTACTAATGTTATTAACATTATGATTTAAAAATGGATTGAATGGACATTGACAGTGCTGTTAGCGCTAGCATAATCATGTGGCGTAGGGTAAAGTCAGCTAAATATATCTTAGTCTAGGCTACATCAACCCCTGCTTACACACATAACTAGAATGCAGTCAGAGGAAATATGCTGCCATCAGTGTATGGTCAGTATGGAGAATTGCAAGGATGCAAGTGAGCTTGAAGTCAGGCCATTTTGGTCAAATAGACCTACTGTAATACTGATATTCTGCTTTACCTTTCAAGGCTCATATTGAGGCCTGTATGTTGACCATTCCGGTAATAAAACCTGTAATGGTTGACTTATTGCATAATGCACTTTACATAAGTGGACTGCTTGTGTCAACAAAGTAAACACTTCATTTCCGGAATTAGTGCTATTTCTCTCTCCATTACTGATATAATAATTTGATCCTGTTCCCAATTCCATTTCTGGGCTTCCAGATGTCTGGGGATGCATTCTGGCCAATTTTCAATGAATAAAATCACAAATTATCACTCAGTTAATACTCAATTTTTTTGTTTTATGTGGAGGCCCCCAGAATTTATTTGAAACTCGAGATGTGAAATTGCACATACCGTTGCGTTTTGACAGCATAGTTACAGATGTTGATAATTATTTGTTGAACTGAAAAGTAGGAAGATTTTTGAAGTGAAACTAATACATACATGCTATATGGCACATCCCACTTGGGAAATTTTTACATGTATATCTAATTGAAGTAATCCATTTTCCAATAATAGAGAAGAAAAGCAACACCAAGTAGGGATGACAATTTCATTCTGTATATTTCGCTATTAGTTATAGCATCTTCAGCAGTGAACAAAGTTACAAACAGCTCCATACGCACAGTATATACAAGGCGTAATGTGATCTTAGCCAATACACATTTATGAAAAGGTAAGCCAGTAAATTATGTCAGTCAGATTGAAATTAAAATGCTGTCATTTTCAGAAATTGTTAAATGTTAAGCGATAACCTGACAGCGATCTACAAACATGACAAATGGTGTGATTCAGGTGATACAATACACACTCTAATTGATAAAAACAATACATAATCTGCTTATCTGGCAAGAACTAAGTAAACTGTGCACAAATGAATAAAGTATGGTGGTATAGTGGGTATGTACCTACATTGAATATTTCTACATGTCATGAAGTTTGGATAAGGACTGTCATTATAAGATATTATAATATAGGTATAATTTTCTTGGCAATCCACATCAGAATTGATGGAAACTACAAATGTTGTAACTCGCATGTTTCATAATTGTATATTCCCATGCAAGTTACAACAATTGTGGAGTGTGTATTGTAACACCTGAATCACACCATTTGTAGATCACTGTCAGGTTATCTCTTAACATTTAACAATTTCTGAAAATGATGGCATTTTAATATCCGTCCAACCTGACATAATTTACTGGCTTACCTATTCATAAATGCGTATTGGCTAAGATCACATTATGCCTTGTATATATACTGTGCATATGAAGCTGTTTGTAACTTTGTTCAATCTTAAGATGCTAGAACTAATAGCGAAATATACAGAATAAAAATGTGACCCCTACTCGGAGTTGCTTTTCTTCTCTATAATTGAAGTAAAATGGTGTGTTCTGATGCATTTTGACAGAATATGTAGACTTTGAAGATGATATGTAATGATGCCCAAAATGAACTGAATTTTCAGTGTCTTCTGTCTGTCTGTCTCTCTGTCTGCCCATCTTTCTTGTCATACCACATATGCAACTGGTGATGGATCAGAAGCCTAATTAATGAAATTGACTGACCTTCACCTGTTTTATCGAGGTCAAATTTAGCATTAGCAATAATTTTAAAGGAGTGAAGATGGGCTCTCCAAATTCATCATATTTGTGCAATTGGTGACTGGCTAGAAGTTTATCCCAGTTGACTGAACCTATTTTCTCAAGGTTATATACTTTATATTATGATATAACATGAAATATAGCTAGGCTTTCTAAATTGATATCACATATGCAACTGATGATGGACCTGAAGTCAATGAATATGACTGACATTGATCTATTTTCTCAAGGTCAAAAACTGTATGTTAAGTCACATGTTAACTGCCAACATACACTCCAAATCTATTTGTTGTGGCTGTGGTTGTCTTCCAGAACAGTCTAGCGAATTTTGCATGTGTTCCAACAGCCTCATGCTTCAACAGTAACTTAAACCATGCTGTATAGGCTGAGCTGTTGAAACACCCTCCATTTCTGCATCACTGTCGAAATATGGATACCATGACAGAGTGATAGATCACAGAGTCAGTGAAGGTTCCTGATTTACATTGAATGTGGTTATTGCCTAACTAGTATTAGCAGCATTTTACAACAACAACAATTCGCTGACTTACAGTGAAAAATTATAGTGAAAGGTATTTATTTTTTGTTGTTTGGCTTTTTTATTTGCTGGCATTGTTTCAGATAGAATACAACAGCCTAATTCATACAACCAGGAATAAAAAGGGGGGTAAATTCTTTATGTTCAAACTCAAAAAGGAAATATGAAAGTGGCAATTTGACATTTTATGTTTATTAAATTTTTTAATATCGGTGGGCCCATGAAATGCAAAATAAAGTTGGTGTTGCCTCACACTGGGTTTCGCCCATTGGTGAAGAAATCCCTTCTCAGAGGCACTTCTACCAGGGATGATTCCTGATTGCTCATCCTCCAGGGGTATGTGCCCCACCCTCTGTCCCATTCTAAAAAAAATGCCACCCCTAATAGGGGTTGTGCCCAAATTGGGGAGATCTAAAGCCCTGTGAGTACCAAATTATGTGTTACAAAATTATCTGGGGAAATGCTCTTCGCCCGTGTTTCACACAAGCTTTCATTATATCCCTAATCAAGTGAAGAAAATGAAATGTCCCAGTATTTCCTGTCGCACTGCCCTTGGGCGACCATCCCTATGCTATAAACTCCCTTTCCTTTACTTCCACCGTGCTGTAGAGTAGTGCTTAGAAAAAGCTCCGTCCATATGTGAAATTTACGGCTTTTCATAAACCAGAGATTCATCTAAAGTGGTTCAAGTCACCTATATTACGACTGTTGGGAAGTATACTATTGAATTTGAACCATATGACGTCTAAATATTGCTGTATTTGTGGCCAGAAGAAGCCAGATTCTGATCTCCATTCAGCCTGCCCGCCATGTCGCGACCATTTGTGTGACCAATATACAATGTGCAGTGAATGTCAGCAGTGGTCTGATGATATTTTCCAATCGTACCTTGTGGGATCATATGCCAAAACCGGTTCTATTGTTACTGAGAAAACAGGACTGGATTATTTTGCTCTTACGTGAGCGAGACGGTTCAGAGTACCGTGTTGGAGGGCTCCCATAAGTATAGGACTTTGGTCTCGTTACTAAATAAAGATCAACCGCCATTGTCAAGAAGACTAAACCAGTACAGGTGTTGGGGAGATTGGACGACCTGACCTCGGGCAAACCCACGGATGTTGTGGTAGACATCAATCTGACAGAGTCACCTAGAGGCCGCAGACGACCCACTTACTGCGACAGATGGTCCCAGACCGGGAAGCGAGGCGATTTGTGGGAGATTACAGGAGTTTTGGCGGAACTGGGAGTATCTCGGGATGGATCCAGCGGTCATACGTATCGTACGATACGGTTACCGCCTGGAATTCATTCTGGATTCTCCCTTAACTGTTGCTCCCAAGATCTCTCGTATACCTATACGCAGAGAGCACCTTCTCGAATTACAGTCTTCAGTAGACAAGTTAATTCAGAAGAGAGCGGTCATATAACTCCTATCGTCAGATCAGATTCCGGGGTTCTATTCTCCAGTGTTCCTTGTACTCAAAAGAGATACACCGGAGATACGCATGGTGATCAACCTGGGCACATTGAACAAAGTTTTCTTGCAGCGGCCACCGCATTCCCGCATGGAGTCTTTTCGTTCAATCAGAAATTCTCTGAGCAAGGGGGAGTGGATGACCTCGTTGGATCTGAAGGATGCTTATTCGCATATTCCGATCCATCCCGCCTACCGGATGTTCCTCAGATTTCAAGTCGATTCTCGCCGACTTCAATTCCAGGTTCTTCTATTCGGGTTGTCCACTTACCCTTGGGTCTTCACCAGAGTGTTCCGTCCGGTGGCGGCCTTCTGCACAACCGCGGAATCAAGTATCACTTCTACCTAGACGATTCTTTGATCCGTTCCATGTGCAGGGACCCACACGAGGTCAAATCGGAGCTAACACCGGCCCAACAGCATACATTTCTGGGGCTGTCCTACGACACCAATCTGGCTTTGGCACGTCCCCCAGTGGTACGCTGGTGGAAAATCACCGAACAATTTCCCTTGTTCATTCGATTTTCTCGCCAGTCGGCTCTCAACTTTGCATCACTGATCGACGTCTTGAACTCCACTCAGGACGTCACACCACGAGGTCGACTGCAACTGAGACCCTTAATGAGGTATCTAAAGCATCATTGGATCATCAGGTCGTTGAATCCAATGATTCCTGTCACAGGTGATGTCAAAAATCACCTTCGCTGGTGATTAGACCCTCTCAATGTGATGCAGGGTGTGACCCTCCTTCCTTTTCGTCCAAAATATCACATGTTTACAGAGTATTCGATGGAGGGTTGGGGGGGCCCATCTCGATTCCAAGTCGATATCCGGCTTGTGGACTCCAACGGATGCTTGCTCCCATATCAATATCTTGAAACTCAGTCACTCGTGCTGTTCAGACATGGATCAGGGAACTCCGGGGTCAAACATTGATGGTCGCCACCGACAACTCTACGGTAGTGGCTTACATAAACAAGCGGGGGGGGGGGGACTCGTTCACTGCTTCTCCTGGAACAAACCGAGATCCTACTTCACTTGTGTTGGCAGAACAACATGATCCTTCGTGTCCGACACATACCGGGACACCTGAATATCTTAGCCGACGCCCTGTCTCGGAAGAATCAGGTGATCTCGACCGAGTGGCAATTACACCCGGGCATTCTATCTCAAATTTCCCAAATCTGGGAAACTCCCCAGATAGATTTGTTTGCCACTCGGTTGAACAACCAACTGCCACTCTACATGTCTCCAGTTATCTAATCCGATGGCAGTGGCAGTGGACGCCCCCTGGTTCCCAGATTTGCTCGAACTTCTAGCAGACGATCGGTAGGCGCGATGGATCGCGAACCTCCCGCGTGGTGACCGCTCGGGCTATGGATATGGTCCGCTGAGCAGACGAACACCGCAAACACTCCTCGGGCTATGGACGCGGTTCGGTGAATAGATAACCTCGAACACCGCAACTCCTCGGAATATGGACGCGGTCCGGTGAGCAAACGTTGCACCTAGGTTCTATCAATCGTCGATGACCTAGAACATCTCTTCTCGAATGTTCCTTCTATATATAGATGACTCTTGACCTACTTATGACGTCATGCTGCAGAACCATTGTTTTTTATCTATTAACAGCCATAAATTCATAAAAGAGTGTAGTCTAGGTTTGCCTACCGAGTTGATACGAGATCTAATCATGAATTCGTTCGTTATCTTTTAACATAGTTGCCGCTTCGTTGTTCCATCAATGTTTTCAACCGCCCGATATTCATCTATAGACTGCTAGACTCGCTTTATCTGCGTTATCCAATCGATTTGCTGTAATTCTTGGTTCATCTCAATTTCCTCATGCTAACGCTGATTGGTTGATAGCTGGACACATGATACCGCAGACAAAATACGAACTGATAAATCCGCAGTCTGGGTTTGAAATCCACTTAGCATTCCTTGAAGGGTGTGAGGCCGCCAGACTATCGCAATTAACTATCGAACTCCAGGGACATTTGACCCATCATAAGAGACGGTTTGAACCACACAACAAATAAAGAACTCTCGACGCATGAAATTAACAATATAAGCGATCATGGGCTATACCTTTGATTTCGGTCACTCAGGTAAACAATAGCCAAAATCCCGTTCATAAAATCCAATACAAATGGCCCTCGGTAATTGTATATTCATAGCGGCGTGTAGCGGTGCATATTTGATCAGTGAGGGAACAAGGAGAGTGAGGGACGTGACCAACAGGCGAACTGTCACGCAGATCAAGTTTTACCTCTCGCATATCATTTTAGTTAAACCAAGATGGCAATTCCATCTAGACGTGACGGTATGAAAAATTTGTGCAAAATGTTCGCTGGTAGTACACGAGATTGCATAATAAGCCAATCACGACAATTTATGGTTTTTCACTTTGACAATGATTGAAGTTTAGTTCACAGATATTAAAACTTCGCTCGAGACGATCTTTTGATATTTTCTACATTTTCAACGGGAGTAAATCCTTTGATGTTTACGTTTATATTATTTGGAAATGATGCCATCTGTGGATACTGCTTCCAGATAATTTTTACTTTATTGGTCCACTGGCTACCCTGTGTAATTACTGTGGGTGTGATTTTGTAATTGTTTCACCGAGCTAGCCACCTGATTGACTAACAAATGTATTTTGAAATTCGAACAGGATGTTTTATAGCGCTGAAGATATAATATTCCGTGATATTACTGAAGTAGTAGTGTAAAGCTAAATTGAGGCCTATTGAACTTTGACCTTGGGACAAAGCACTTTTACTCGGAAGGGGTGGCAAGGTTGGTCAAAGGCCAATGAGTGCACTTGAGATAGTGTATCGTTAAATGGAGTCAACTTGACCTTTGACCTCAGAAACTTGCATACCACGTGACCCAGGTCAAAGGTCATGTATTCATCCGCGGTGATGCAGTCTGGCGGTGATGCGGTCGCGGCAAAAAGCTTCCGCGGAGTAAAAGTAGTCCCCAGACTCAAATACGCTGCATGGTCCGATTGGGTCGAGTGAGGTATCAAAGTGGAGCATTCGTGAAGGGGCATCTAATGGGCTGGGTGTGGGATTGAAATATCGGTATTCTGCGCATGCGCGCTGGCCAAAGGGTATGGAAATAGACGTTATGGAGCTAGGGGAGCCACGAATGGTCCAATGGGGTCATATGAGGTATCCATGTGAAACATTCGTGAAGGGGCATCTGATGGGCTGGGTGTGGGGTTGAAATATTGGCATTCTGCGCATGCGTGGTGGCCAAAGTGTATGGAAATAGACGTTTTGGGAGCTAGGGGAGCCCCTAATGGGCCAATGGAGTTGTATGAGGTATCAAAGTGAAGCCTATGTGAAGGGGCATCCAGTCATGCGTGGGTGCATGTAAATTTTTTCCTGAAAAAAAAAGAAAAACTGAACACGGACTTGATCGAAAAATCCGGGAAAATGCCTATATGGGGTATGGGGGGTATATAGGTCGCCGGGCTTAACGGGGCTTGCCTATCAATAGAGTTATCTCCCCCTAGTTCCATGGTGGGTGTATGTAAAATTTTTCCTGAAAAAATACGGAACACGAAATTTATCGAAAAATCCGGGAAAATACCTATATGGGGTATGGGGGGGGGGGTATATGACCATCCTGGGAAACCTACTTCTCAACATTTGCGGTATAGGTTGTGGGGTCTCGTTTTCTTAGTCTCGTCAAGACAAACATGATAGGAAGTGTCGCGCGAATTGTTGAAATTTTCCCCACTGGGAAACCTACTTCTAGAAATTTGCGGTATGGTTGTTTGGATTTGTTTTCTTAGCCTCGTCAAGACAAACATGATAGGAAGTGTCCCGGCACGAAACGGTGAAATTTTTTTAAAAAGTCACCGAGGCCTGGGTAGGCCAATAGGCCTATGCTGCATGGCTATGGGTGTATGGGTCCATACGGGGTGGACGTGTTGGGATCTAGGTGGGCCACTAATGATCCGATGGGATCGAGTGAGGTATCCATGTGAAGCTCTCATGCAGGAGCACTTGACAACACTAATGGTTCGGACGTTGTCAATAGTCTGCGCATGCGTAAACTGGCCGTAGTATAGAAAGCAGGCATTTTTGGGGATGTGTGTGTGGGTGTGCTTGGGTTAGAGATGGGCTATTCACGGTTCGAATGGGTCGTGTGAGGTATCCATGTGAAGCCTATGTCATTAAGCATCTGATGGCGTGGATGTGGGGTAGACATAGGGTCATTCTGCGCATGCGCGGTAGCCAAAGTGTATGGAAATAGACGTTTTTGGGGTCTAGGCGAGCCCCTCATGGGCCTATTGGGTCGAGTGCGGTATCCATGTGAATCCTAGGTGGGGGAGCATCCACCTGGACTAACATTCACGTGATTTGGTTGGTCTGCGCAAGTGTGTGACGTCACTTCCGGTTTGGGTGAATGGGGCGTGACCTTTGGACATGTCTAGACTTGACTGTGTCTCTCCGTGTCATGTACTGGGGTTTTTCCCCACAATGGCAGGCGTTCACGTGGTTTGGTGGGTCTGCGCAAGTGTGTGTGTGACGTCACTTCCGGTTTTCCAGAATGCTCAAACACTACCTCCAACTTTCCCGGCCCGACCCGGCCCGCCCCGGACGCAGCGCGCGCGCGCGGGAGTGATCTGATGCCGCAGCGCGCGCGCGGGGGTTATCCGGAAGTGCGTGGGTGAATCCACAGCGCGCAACCCATTCACGAAGGGCCGTCACAGGGCGTAGTAGAAAAAACCTAACCTTATTGACCTTATGGCGCAAGCGAGTATAATAAGTGCCACGCACGATGTATAAAACCCTACCCAACAGGTACACTATAAAGCCACCTCTCTAACCGTTCGCTTTTCATTCCCCACCATGGCAGCGAACAGAACAGAGCTTCCGTTATTCCAACTGACGTCCGACGTCTACCTCATCGTCATCGACGATCACCTGGAGCTGGTCCAAGACGCACCGCAGAAGGTGAAGATTTTGTTATCGCTATCAGGCTGGAATCTATTGACACAATTGTTACAGTGAAAAGACCCTGAAAGGGATTTCATGCACGTGGAAGTCGGCGTGCACATACGCACTGCTGGAGAGGATTCCCTTTTCCCCGGTTGGAACAGAGTGGAGATCCCTATATCACACGCTGTCCACCCTTATGGATGGCACTGAAAGATGTACTCCCCGAGGTGGATGGCTTACTACACCCTGAGGTGAAAGAAGGGACTTTGGCTACCCGGAGGCTTACACCTGGCTGCACCCTATTGTTGTACCCCAAACGAGTGGACCTCATCGATAGCGGACTTAGGTGTTGGTGTACGACTGAACCCAAAGCGCGCGTCTCTCTGTCACCGGAAGGATGGACTACCTTGAAACGGGTGTTGTTGGGTGACCTGCACGGTGATAACATTCACCTGTGTGACGACGTCTACATTTTCTGCGGTCCCTTTTTCGCTCGACTTCTCTGTCTGAACGACGGTGGTTTTACCCTGGACCCCGATCTATGGACGGCTCTGGAACAAGTAGTCCCCATTGTCGATAAGGTACTATCTCTACAGGAGCCACATAACCCATCAGAATAGTACGTATCACGGACTACACCCGACGTCTAGGCGCGCATGTGTGACATGGTCTATAAAACACGTCTCTCTGGATCCCACACCTTCATTTCTACGGTTGCAGAGCCATGACGGAGATCCAGCCCTATGCGACTCGCATTTTACAGCATGCCACCGTGGTTAATTCACTCACGGGTTACCGAGCAGTGGTCCGGTCCATGTTTGCAGATGGCGACGACAACGAGGAGCGACGCCAGATCCTGAATGAGTTCACAGAAGCGGTCCTCGACAGAGTGCACTCGATGGAGAGGTGTACCATCACTCACCACTACTGGACTATAACCGCCATCCTTGATGCTCGGGCTATGGACCACGAGCGCTCACGCCGGCACCAGCGACAGCTGGTTGGCCTCACAGTAGTCTGTGCCCTATTGGCCCTGGCGCTGTGGCATTGACAGTGGCACCTGACTATAAATACGAGGGTCAGACAGAGTGTGTGTCATTCACCGTTCGTCATTGGATCAAGCATGTCACCCGTCCTACGAGCCATCCTTCCCCTTCTACCCCAGGTGGGGTTACACGTCTATGAAGATAAAGTCACCCTCGTGGAAGACCGTGGAGATGTTTGCTGGTCGCGCGCTGAGACCGTATCGTGACGGCTGGACCAAATTTAAACGGGTGTTGAGCGGTGAGCTCGACGGACACCTCATCCACATAGACAATGCCATCTACGTACACCGTGGACCCTTGTTCCCACGCCTGGGCCGCTACCAAGACCCTACGCGAGGCTTCACCCTAGACCCCGATCTGTGGGTAGCCTTCGAGAAAGTGATGCCTATCGTGGACCAGCTGTTTACACCGGACGAGCGGTCATCAGACGAGTTGGAGTGGGCTCGTGCCCTGAGAGAAGCAGCGGCAGAACCCAATGAACAAATGTCTAGCCATCAGTCAGCCCAGTGACATGACCACCCAATCCTTTGATCTCACGGGGTTCTCCCTATCAATACGAGAGACAGTCAAATCTGGTACCATTCACGTACTGACCATGACGGAGCATATAATTACAAGCGTCTAGTCCGTCATTCATAATCCAGCCGTTGTCCATTACAGAATATCCGCGTCCATAATCCAAAGACCTATTTCATATTCCATGTAACATTATTAGCACCAAATTCAAAAAGACAATCATAGTATACATAAACATAAGCTTGTTTCCTGCAAGAGAGAAGTGGTCAACAGTTTTCAATGATGCCGGCAAGACATCATGATGTTCCAAAAATATCAAATCCGTATCGCTGATCAGTATTCCTAATCCATAATATTCCTTGTAAAGTCGTCATATAAGGAATGATGTATCTCAGTCACGCTTTGGTTGTGACTGTTCATATGAGTATCATGAGGATCTTGAAGTACATGGGTTCATACGGCCCGTAGCCCCGGGTTAAGCGGAATTAGACACAAGTTACCAAACGTAGCGCCATAGATCTTGCACGCTACGTTCGTATTTTGCTATCAGCATGCGATTTGTATCGCCAAATTTTAGAAACTTTCAGTGGAGGCGCTTGGTGGAATAGCCCTGTTTTATAGGTTTCTGCAACAATGTTTTGTGACGTTGGTTAAAATCATCACATTTAACACAGGATCTAGCAAATGCTACTAAGCGAGATATGTAGGTCCCATATGCAGGTCCCACTGGAATATTACTATCCAAAAAGGGATAGTTTACGATGTCGAAATTGTAATCATCTCTTTTGTCATAAAGTCGACGAGAGAGAATGCGCGCTTCATTTTTATAGAGATATAGATCTAAATATGATGTGCCTGTAGGGCTATCTGTAGTTTCCTTCAAATCCAGTGAAGGTGGATATATATCCTTCACTGCGTCATTTATATAGCGATTATCCACAGCGAGAAGATCGTCTATATGGCGTTTGGTGAATGAGAAGGAACGGGCTTTGAATGGATCGGTTTTTGAAAGCGCCAGCATATAGTCATATTCATAAGAGAACAGATACAGGTCGGCCAACAGGGGTGCACAATTAGTACCCATTGGAATGCCTATATGCTGCTGATATATTGTGTTGCCAAATTTCACATAGATATTTTTAATGAGAAATTCAAGCAACTCTATAAACAAAGAAACATCCCATGAATGATATCTCTTGTATGTAGTCGAGCTAAAGAATGCTTTATGGCTTCCGATATTAATATATCTACGATCAGTTTTCTTGAACACAGACACTATTACTCATGGCGTATCTCAGCTTAACCCCCGAGGTTTTCCTGCACGTGTATGCGGATACGGTCGATATCATGGAGGAGGAGGTGGGATACATCTGCGATGCGGACCCTACACAACCGTACCCGGCTCACATTCGTCTGTCCCGGGAGGGCTGGGCCAAATTCAAACAGGTGGTGTCTGGTGCACTGGACGGCGAACCTCATCCACTTGTGTCACGATGTGTACATCCGACGCGGCCCTTTCTTTGCTCAATTGGCTCGGCTAGGTGGGGGTACAGTGCATTTTACCCTTCACCGTGATCTATGGTCTGCATTGGAAGATGCTGTGGTAGATATGGATCAAGTGCTTATCAAGCGGTCATCAGACGAGTTGGACTGGTCATTTACCATGGACACTGTCGAAGCCAGGGAAGAAATTCAGGAAGAAACTCCGGCCCAAGATATACCCGTTATAAATAGACGATAGAGCCAGGGTCCATCATCATTTGTCACCATGAAGCGCTGGGAGAAGGTGTTGGATAACTTATACTAAAGTCCCGACAGTCCGGCGGCCTATAGTGCAAGCTTCTTTCAACCCTATTGACGAGGGCCCTTCAGGAGGTAAAAGCATTTTGGGAAAGGTATTGCGCCACTATTTCTAAGAACGCTGGCGTTGAATGTATGTGGATATTGAAAAACTCAAAATGTCTTACAGAAGTACTTGATGCTAAAGGCCCCATACCGTACAGACATGTATCCACATGGGATTTCTCGACTCTCTATACTACAATCCCTCATCAGGACCTTATTGACCGTATAAGTTCATTAATAGTATCTGTGTTCAAGAAAACTGATCGTAGATATATCAATGTCGGAAGCCATAAAGCATTCTTTAGCTCGACTACATACAAGAGATATCATTCATGGATGTTTCTTTGTTTATAGAGTTGTTTGAATTTCCTCATTAAAAAATATCTATGTGAAATTTGGCAACACAATATATCAGCAGCATATAGGTAATTCCAATGGTACTAATTGTGCACCCCTGTTGGCTGACTTGTATCTGTTCTCTCTTATGAATATGACTATATGCAGGCGCTTTCAAAAACCGATCCATTCAAAGCCCGTTCCTGCTCATTCACTCAAAACGCTATATAGACGATCTTCTCGCTGTGGATAATCGTTTATATAAATGAAGCAGTGAAGGATATATATCCACCTTCACTGGATTTGAAGGAAACTACAGATAGCCCCTACAGGCACATCTTATTTAGATCTCTATCTCTATAAAAATAAAGCGGGCATTCTCTCTCGTCGACTTTATGACAAAAGAGATGATTACAATTTCGACATCGTAAACTATCCCTTTCTGGACAGTAATATTCCCGTGGGACCTGCATATGGCGTATACATATCTCGCTTAGTAGCATTTGCTAGATCCTGTGTTAAATGTGATGATTTTAATCAACGTCACAAAACATTGTTGCAGAAACTTATAAAACAGGGTTATTCCATCAAGCGCCTCCACTCAAAGTTTCTCAAATTTGGCGATACATATCGCATGCTGATAGCAAAATACGAACGTAGCGTGCAAGATCTATGGCGCTACGCTTCGTAACTTGTGTCTAATTCCGCTTAACCCGGGGCTAGGGGCCGTATGAACCCATGTACTTCAAGAACCTCATGGTACTCATATGAACAGTCACAATCAAAGAGTGACTGAGATACATCATTCTTAGATGACGACTTTACAACGAATATTATGGATTAAGAATACTGACTGGCCATACGGATTTGATATTTTGGAACATCATGATGTCTTGCCGGCATCATTGAAAACTCATGTTGACCGCTTCTCTCTTGCAGGAAACAAGCCTATGTTTATGTATACTATGATTGTCTTTTTGAATTTGGTGCTAATACTGTTATATGGAAAATGGAATAGGTCTTTGGAATATGGACGCGGATATTCTGTAATGGACGACGGCTGGATTATGAATGACGGACTAGACGCTTGTAGTAATACAAAAATAATGTAAACACACCCACAGTGGCGCCCCCAGCTGGAGTGTGTGTTTGATGATGGGGATAATAAAAAGAATTAATACCACAGCATGGTTGACTTTGTCTCTGTTCTCTGGAAGCAGATAAAAAGAGCAGAGTTGTGGGTTCTAGCATTAGTTGTACATGATGTCTGCGCGAGTACGGAAGCACGCTCCCACGCTCCGTGTATTGAAGACGGCCCCACCCGAGTTGGTCCGAACCATTGTACACTGTGCGGACCCTGACCTTGTACGCTGTCTGTGCGAGATCGGGGACAACCTGATAAAAGGCAACGTACCACTGACTCCGGCTCAGAAGACCAAGTTGGCCAAGCATAAGACAGGTCTCCGAACCCTAGTCCAGAAGCGGGTCCCACAAACATAACAGAAAAAGGTGTTACAGAAAGGCGGCTTTCTCGGGGCCATCTTAGCACCATTGGCCGTTTCCGTGTTGGGTCCAGTATTGGGTGGACTCTTCGGCCGACAATGAACCACACGAAAAAATGGTTATCGTCGAACCACGGTTCCTTCAAAACCTCAAATCGCCCTACCCTATCCCGCCTACGGTGAAGACCATAAAAACCCTCGATGGAGAGATGCAACAGATCTTACAGAGACCGGGGTTGAGCGACAGTGAGAAACTACAACGGTACAATGAGGCGCTTCAACGGTACATGACGTTCATGGACCAATACAAAACCCTCTCTACCCCACCACCACCACCACCACAACCACGTGACACACCGCCGACCTCAGCACCGCCCCAACAGCCGCCATTACCAGGGGTAGCACCCACAGCCCCACAGTGGGTGGAAGACGAAGTGCTGAAGAGTGTACCTGCATCGTTCAAGAAACAAGCTGGCCTGGTATACAACGGATGAAACAGAATCCTAACATGACTTGGAATGATAAAGGCGAACTACTGGTACAGAATCAGGTGGTCCCCGGGATCCACATGACGGATTCAGTGAATGACGTGATGCGTAAACGCAGGTCGCACACGGATCCTCGAGGATGGGAGTCTTCGGTCAAGGCTTGAAAGACATGCATGTACCACAGGAATTGGTGGGGAACCCCCACCGCTGGGCCTTTATGCAGCAAACCCAGCAATCGCCGAGTGGCCCACTACCTTCTTGGGAATCCGAGGGAACCGGAATCATCCCCCTCCCCCAAAACACCACCACAACAACCTGGGCGCTGGGAATGTGGCCTCGTGGATATCCAATACCCGTTCTCGTGGTACAACGTGCGAGCCAATGAAGTGTGGTGCGAGGTGACCTACGAAGGAAAAAACACCCGACTCACCCTCCCCGAAGAAGGCCAATACGATACTCCCAAGGAGTTCATGTGTGGGCTGTCAAGACTGTTGCATTATAAGGCTCTACGGGAGGTCACGAATAATTCAAAACCCATCAAAACCTATCCCTTCTAGAATCACGTGGACTTCGATTTTAACGCACACAACGACAAGGCACAGCTCATCGTCATCGCCAACGCGAGTGTCGTACTGAGTCCTATCTTACAGCAAATGCTGGGTTTTGATCTACGGACGTTCGCTGGTCCCACCGCCCACCATGGCGAGATCCCGATGGATATGAAGTCGGTTATGTACGGACTCTACGTCTACTCGGACGTGGTGGACAACCACATCGTGGGCGATATCAACATACCTCTGTTACGGGTGGTGACCATTAAAAAGTTGTATGGAGATCAAGTCACCCACAGTTTCACCCACATGCTCTACCTACCCGTACGACAAACCCACATCAACACTATCACGGTGGATATAAGAGATGACACGGGACGACCAGTGGCACTCGAACGCGGGAAAGTGGTGCTAACACTTCATTTTCGACAAGCACGTGCTCCCCACTTTGTATAATGAAGGTGCCTTACGAGTGCGATGCACGCAGCTATATGGACTATTATGCCCAACAGGCCGGCGGTGGCCTTACGGTCTTTAGTGGTGCACGCATGCAACGAGGACATGGACTGGGGAACATACCGGCAGCATCGTCAAAACGTTCCTGCCCTTGGTGACGCGTGGGGTGAAAGCAATCGGCAAACAAGCGGTACGCAGTGGACTGCAAGTGGCCGGTGATGTCTTGGGGGGTACGGCACCCAAAGAAGCCTTGAAACGGCGGGCCAAAGAAGCAGGAGGCGTCTTGGTGGCCAAAGCACAACGTACCGTAGGGAATAAAAAACCTGCACCACCGAGTCCACGCACCAGTCGACGACCGACCCAGCGACGACGCACATCGAAGACCCAGAATCTTTGCTTAAAACATGTCTTTGATCCACGCAGAGTCCTACGACTCCAGCAACAGTGAATTTGATTTGTGGACCGTGCCGTCCAAACAGACCAGTGCCGAACAAGGATTATGGGTGGAGCATCTCCCGCTCTCCAGCATCAACGAAACAGGGCCCATCGAGTTCACCATTAGTAATGCGGATACGGCCTATGTAGATTTAGCCCATACATACTTGTTTGTGAAATCCAAGATCGTCAATGGAGATGGATCCAGAATCGCCGACCAAGCAAAGGTGGGCCCCACGAATCTCTGGCTGCACTCGTTGTTTCAACAGGTTGATATATTTCTCAGCGACAAACTCATCAGTGACTCGACCAACACGTACCCCTATCGAGCCTACATCGAGACGCTGTTGTCGCATGGACGAGAGGGTAAAATATCTCAACTGACAGCCGCTTTATTCTGCCATGAAAAAGCCGAGCACATGGGCGCCGAGAACAACAATACGTGATATAGCAAACGGAAGGCTTTGACCGCGAACGGCGTTTCGGTGGATCTCGTGGGTCGACTACACGCAGACATCTTCATGCAGGACCGGTACGTCTTGAACCTTGATGGCCACTGACGTAGACGGGCATGCAGCTGACTATAAGATTGTCATCCAAGACGCAGTCCTGTATGTCCGAAAAGTGAAACCGAATGGGACGCATGAAAGCCCTGGAAACAAAACCATCTCAGTACCCTATCCGACGTGTGCAAACCAAAGTGTTATCTGTGTCTGCTGGAAATATGAGCGGCAACAAAGAAAACCTGTTCCTGGGGGAACTACCCAAGCGATTGATCCTGGCCTGTGTGGAAAATACCAGTTTCAGCGGAGCCTACCCAGAGAACCCGTTTGACTTTAAACATTTCGGCATCAATTTTGTGGCCCTGCATGTGGATGGACAACAGGTGCCAGCCACGGCCTTAACACCGAACTTTGGGCGCGCGAATTTCATTCGAGCCTATCAGAGCCTGTTTACAGCCACTGGTCAAATCAACCAGGACGAAGGGAATTTCATCAGTCGAGAGGACTACGGGAACGGATACACGTTGTTCTGTTTCGATTTGACCCCCACCTTAGAGAACGACCATCAGCTGGCCCTCGCCAAGCAAGGCAATTTACGGTTGGAAATCCACTTTGCACGAGCCCTCCGGAGCACCGTCAATGTGATCTGCTACGCCGAGTTTGACAACATCATTCAAGTGGACAAAGCGCGCAACGTCCTGTGTGACTTCTCCACCTAACATGGATACAGACCAGATAACCACCGTGCTGGAGAATAACCCAGAGACACGTATGGTCTTTCAAGGGGTGTTCGCCCGAAATGTGTTCCCATTAGACCGTATGTATCTTGCTGCTTACGTTCTCAACACGGACCCCATGGACCGGCCCGGTGAACATTGGGTGGGCGTGTACTTGGCAGAACAGCAGGACGAATACTGTGACCCGTACGGCCTGCCACCCCTCCATCCCGATTTAACAGACTTCATGGATCAAGGCACAGAGACGTGGTGTTGGAACAGTCAAACGTTGCAAAGCCTGACCAGTAGCGTGTACGGACAATATTGCTTGTTTTACCTGTACCATCGAAACAGGGGAAGACCCTTATCTGAAATCAGCCCACAGACCAAGTTCGTGTTTTGGTCTAGGTTTGGAGCGGGCATTTCATTGAGGTGCGTGTAAAGGAAGACGGTGAGTGAAGACTCGTCCAACACGTATAGATTAAGTTTATTACTATAAGTTCTATGTATTTTTAAATATGGAAAAACCCGGATGTAAGATGAGAACCCGGATGTTAAATCACAGTACCCAGATGGAAGACGGAAAAAACCACTGGGAAACCCAGATGTTGAGAAGAATCCGGATGTAGGCGCGGACGTAGGCCAAAGCATCCTAGTACCCGGATGTAGGCGCAGATGTGAGCGAAATTCTAGTACCCGTCCATTGGTTCTTTTATCGATCGCTCATTGGCTCTTTTTTCTCTGCGGCCGGAGAAGCCGCGCGCGCGCGCTGGGGGGTCCGGCCGGGGCCGAGAAAGTTGGAGGTAGTGTTTGAGCATTCTGAAAAACCGAAAGTGACGTCACACACTTGCGCAGACCCACCAAACCACAGGAACGCCATTGTGGGGAAAAACCCCTGTACATGACACGGAGAGACACAGACAAGTCTAGACATGTCCAAAGGTCACGCCCCATTCACCCAAACCGGAAGTGACGTCACACACTTGCGCAGACCCACCAAACCACGTAATCGTTAGTCCAGGTGGATGCTCCCCAACATAGGATTCACATGGATACCTCACTCGACACAATAGGCCCATGAGGGGCCCACATAGATCCCAGCACGTCTATTTCCATACCCTTTGGCTACCGCACATGTACAGAATGACCCTATGTCTACCCCACATCCACGCCATTGGATGCTCCATTACATAGGCTTCACATGGATACCTCACACGACCCATTCGAACCGTGAATAGCCCATCTCTAACCCACACACACCCACACACACACACCCAAAAATGACTACGGCCAGGCTGCGCATGCGCAGACTATTGACATTAGTGTAGTCAAGTGCTTCTGCATGAGAGCTTCACATTGATACTTCACTGGACCCCATCGGACCATTAGTGGCCCACCTAGATCCCAACACGTCCACCCCGTATGGACCCATACACCCATAGCCATGCAGTATAGGCCTATGGGCCTACCCAGGTCTCGGTGACTTTTTTGACTTATGTAAATTGTGAGCGTTTCTGCTAAATTCAATAATTTTTATTTTGGTATATTTTTCATTAACCTGAATGTGACCTCCATAGTTTTCAAAAAAAAGAAGAAAAAAAAAGAAGGAAAGTCCATGATGACCATGGATAACGTTGGCTCAGCCATGCAATGGAATAAAGTTCCTAACTTATTTCGGGTAATGAGATATTGACCAAATCCAAGATTGTTCCTGCTCAAAGACGTTCATGTTGTCATCAGCTGATGCCTTGGTTCTGAATAGTTTGGTGTAGCCACTGAAATAATGTTACTAAATCGTTTCGGTAATGATATATTGGTTTCATATGGCGGCCATTTTGAAAGTTAAGGTTTCTACCCTAGTGGTTGTTGAAAGAATGCTAACAAAAATATCTAGTTGCCCAGAATTTTCATGTAACAGAAAACTCACAAACTCTGAATTTGCTGTGCAAGACTATGGCTTCATAAGAATTATAACTAACAGCCCGGGAATATTTATTTGCTCTGCAGGGGAAAAAGAGGCCAAATGTCAGTTCACTACCTGAAAACGAACATCCACCCCCTTACGAGGAGAGCCTGTTGTCTGACAGGGAACCCGAGAGAGCCAAGGAGGGTTCCAGTGCCTACCCTCCTCATAGTGACCCAAGTGTACCACTAAGAGAAGATGTGCAGATTGTATCTAGCTTCTAGGTACTTGGGATGATGATTTGGTGCGGCTATATCAGCTGAATATGTTTATACACGATACGATGAGCCTCTGCCACGAGGGGTGAACTTTTCTCATTTTAATTATGCCTTTTTGCATATTTTATTAGGTACAAAGTTAGTATTGCCAATACTCCTTCTATATTTGATTTATTTTTACATTTTATATTAATTTTATCCTTCATGTTCTCTTACTGGGAAAGCAGAAATGTCTTTTGATCCTGAATGACCGTGTCTAATATACGCTCATTTAATACTCTTCTAACATATCTCCCTTACTCTCCGTGTTTCCCAAGAGTGTAAGGGACGTTCGTCTGACTCATATAAAATGAGCGTATGTCTAATAAACCGAGAGCAATTACCGGTACAACCGAGACCGAACCGATTTATTTCTGAACAATTTCGAGACAAACAGATTGGTTTCTCGTGCCAGAGAGTTGTCACCTGTCTTAGACTCGAGTAAAACTAAGAGAAACCGAGAGAACAGATTTGCTACATATAAAGGATGAGAAACAGAACAGGCACATTGATTCAGAAGAACCATGCATCAACAAACGCGACGAGAAATTGATCAATATTTTATCGCATGCCGATAATCTTACGGGCTTATTGCACAGGCTTCCCAGTACTACAGATAATTACATCTTACAAGTTAATTAGTTTGAGCATAATGGGGTCGTCCCAAGAAGAAGGTATATTTGAATAACATGAACCGCGAGAAGCACTAAGAATACCTTGGCCTTTAGGGTATCTGACTACTTGCATGGACCTCTTTCATGAAAATAACGTAGATCAATTGTTAATTGTCCATCAATGGTCTTAGATCATTGCTAGTCAAGTCATTGCTATTTAAGAAATGCTGAGAGGAAACAATTGATGACGTACTTTGACCATTTGAGCTGGAAGAATCAGAAAAAGGCTAAAGCTGCTTGTATTCACAGATTTCCGGTCCAGGAGTATAGATGCACGTGTGGTTTAATTCCGGTTACCCTGGCGTAAGTGGATCTGACCCTATTCCTATCTCGAGTCTGTTCTTGCACGAAAATCTACAGTGGTTCCGAAAATTCCCGATAGTCATAAATAGTAAGAATGAGAGTGCCAGTGACTTTCTTCAAGGGGGCTCGATGCCGAAGAATCGGGTCAAGGTGACATCCAATCCACAGCGGTGTTGTTTGTATCACTCTGGACTGACGTCAAAACCGTATAGCTCCTTCATACAAAACTTAGTTCCAATAATTTTTGATGAATACAAACCAAATCTCAACCAGAGATAATAATTACTTTTCGTAATGGATATGAATTGACCATATATTTCGCTGCAGTTCTGATTTTGTTTATTTCGAAACTTGTAGTTTCCCGTGACAATATAACCCGGTGAGTTGGTAGCGTAAGAAATGTCTGTCCCATAATAGCATGTCATGTCATCTCACACGTTGTTTTGATTGATCAAAGATGAGGTAGCCGTTAAGAGTTAATTTCGTCCCAGAAGCTCACCGAACAGCCTCGAGATATGAAGGAAGTCAGATCCAGTTAGGGAATCGGTTTCTGGGTCTGTTTTCAATCAGATTGGATTTCGGTGAACCTCGCCGTGGTCGTTTTTACCCATCGGGCAAAATTGCCCGAAGGGTATTGTCGTCGTCTGTCTGTCCGTCTGTCTGTCTGTCTGTCTGTCTGCCTGTCAGACAGTCACGATATCTCAAGAAAATTTTTAGCCAGGCATTGTAGATTCATACCACTTATGCATCTGGTGAAGGGTCAGAAACCTATTGAAAATGGTGACCTTGACCTATTTTATCACGGTCAAATTCTAGTATTTGCTTTATTTTTTTGAATGATTAAAGCTGGGGCCTCCAAATTCATATTACGTATGTAAGTGGTGATTGACTAGAAGCCTATCACAGCTGACTGACTTTGACCTATTTTTTTAAGGTCATATACTCTTTGTTATGATGTAATACGAAAAAATATAACTAGGCTTTCCAAATTGATACTATGTATACTTCTGGTGATCACACAGAGGTGTGGTGAAGATGACTGACCTTGACCTATTTTCTCAAGGTCATATATTGTTTATTATGATATAATATGAAAAAATATCCCTAGGATTTCCAAATTAATACTTTGTATACATCTGGTGATGACCCAGAGGTGGGCTGGAGATGGCAGACCTTGACCTATTTTTTCAAGGTCATATACCTTTTATTATGATATAATATGAAGAAATATAGCTAGGCTTTCCAAATTAATAGTATGTATACATCTGACGATGATCCAGAGGTGTGCTGAAGATGACTGACCTTGACCTATTTTATCCAGGTCAGATTCTATTTAGTACAATATTTCATGAAGGATTATATCTACATTGTTCAAATTTATACCACATATGCCTGGACCTGAAGAATATCACTGACCTATTTCCTAAAGGTCAAATTCTATATATTAGTTCTAAGAACTCCAAATTGATGTTTCATATGAAAGTAAGTTATAGACCAGAATAGACCAGAAAATTGTTGAACATGACTGACCTTGATCTATATTTCTGAGATCAAATTACTCGATTTAATTATGAGCTATATTTAGAGCTAAGAATTTGGTCATTCTCTACCAGAACCTCAGCACAAAATTTTCCCGTCACTTAAGGCCTTGGCAAAGCTGACATGTCTCAACTTCCTATGTATTAATACTGTTATATGGAAAATGGAATAGGTCTTTGGATTATGGACGCGGATATTCTCTAATGGACGACGGCTGGATTATGAATGACGGACTAGACGCTTGTAATTTCTAAAGTGAGAGAACTACAGTCAAATCTACTAGATTTGTTAATCTACATAACGTTGTCAAATTTCTAAAAACATATCTTATACAATGCATGATTGCTGACTGTAGACAATAACTGATAGCCGAGGGGTATTGGAGCCCATTGAGCTATTTTTTTTAAATATGGTGATGACGACAGAATAGCGTCCTACAGACGAACATGACCACAACACTTTGTCATGGTCAATAACTCGACTGGTTTATACTTGACTGAAGAGTCAGGCGGAGTACGACCAGAATATATGGGTTATATTTAAGATAACAAGACTAAATATGATTTCATATACACAATAATATTGTGAGATTGTATAGTCATTGATACTACATTAGACAGTTTATTTGTAGTTTTTAGTTGGAAGAATCGTATTCAATCAAATTGTATTTTGTTTGCATTGCCGTCTAATATATGTTTTTTACATTTAGTCGCCAATTGAAGTTGTGGTATTTTCAGCAGTCTGAGCTATTACAGTAATGAGGTGCGGAATATTCTTCGCTGGAACAATCAAAGCTTGTTCTGCAGTTATTTGATAAAGAGTTCAAGGTCACAATGTTATAGAGTGTCAGTAACTATATATATGTCATACATTACTGAATTTTTTTTATTTAGTAGATATTCTCAGAAATATAATGTTTCTCACTTGATACACCGGATATATTTTGTCTTCATTTATACACAACATTTCACAATTTAGTATACATGAAGAGATGTAAAAAAAAGCTCGCAATAGTGAAAATATATACCTCCTCCCTGTTCGGTACCTTAGTTCTAACAGGAGAAAATGATGCGAGAACGATGAGAACGATTCTGATAGATATAGCCCCTTCATGAACAGATATTGATTTCAAGTGCTGTACTATAACAGTTAATAAATTACAGATGAAGGAAATGACTGTCTGGTATTTAACCTGTAAATTATCGGTAACCGTTGTCGATAAAATAACGGTAACCGTAAATACTGGCAGCCATTATTTTGTTAAATCCGGAAATTCGCATTGTGGCATATAGGAAACTGGAGCCTTACAGGACAACTCTGTGAGGTATAAAAGTTCAAGCAATGAATTAGCGACCCAACACTAAATGTGATCCAAACACGATAACCGTTCCTTTACCTTGGTGAGCAGGCCGGCCTTTTAACTGTTATTTCACAGGGATTTCTTATAAGCAGACCTGCTAGTCTTTCAGCTACGCTCCTTACATCAGCGTCTGTCATATATCCTGTACTCTACGTGTTTCAAAGAGAATAAGTGTTGTAGGACCAGCATTTGCTGAAGGAGCGTATCTTTCAGCTGACTGCGGAAGAAACTTGAAAAAAAGTTTTGCAGGGAAAAAAACCCCTATAGAATGTGGCAATGTGAGGAATCACATACACGATGCAATGATGATGTTTACAATTTGTAACAAGAAAGTGTCGACTGATCTTTATTTTACTAACAACTATCGACCCTTCTATGTGATTTCCTCCAGGACCAAATATACATTCTCAGAATCCTGATGGGTAATTTAGTTGAAAAGCTGATTTTGGAAACCCGCGTTTCGGGGTCACTAAAATAAATGCAATCAAATGCTCTAAACTCATTTTCAGGACTTTTTTGAAAGGAATTAAAGGAGGTCAATAAATTTTGCACCATATACTTTTGAATTGTCCAAACGAGAAAATGAGACGATAAGTTTGACGAAATAACAAATATTCTCGATAAGCTGATATCCATTAGACAACCACTGTCCTCCAAGAATTCCGTGTCGATATTAGAATTTACATGCCATTGTTTGTACCCAAGTACAGTTATACATTTTGAATTCTTGTAAATTGTCAACAGTCAAGTCTTACCAATCACGGTTACGACGACGACGATCCAGATGTTATCATAAATACATCAATGTTAATGAAGCGGTGTGTGTGATGGTACATGAAAGAAATATTTATCAGTCTTGGTTTTAATCAAGAGATAATGTGTTTGCGAGAAGTATCAGGTCTGCCTATGACAGACTGTCACATGTAAGCGCACCGTTGTGAAATTGTTGAAGCGACGGACGCTAAATCATATTCACTCGCCCACTTTAATAAAGAATTTAGACATAGTACAGATTATTTGTAATCAAAGCGCTTTAATAACAAAAAATCTCGTTTCAATGTAACGGACTTAATTTGCTGAAAATGGATATAATTTTTAAGAATGGATTTAGCAACTTTATCTTGTGAAAACGAACTAAGTATTGTGAAACTACGATTTCAATATTGTGTAACAATGAATTCAGCTGTGCAATAAGGAGCGAGGCATTTCACGGGAAACGCGAGAACTGCCATCTTCAATACTACATGTAGATTTATACATGTGTAAGCCAGAAGTGACCACAATTTATTTTCGAATAAGTATGGATTTACTGGTCTAGGAATTGTAGATTTTTTCGGATTGATCAACTAGGGACACACAGTCCGCATAGATAGGGGCATGACCCCACGATTTCAGGCGTCTTCTCACACTGAGATGGCTTGTACATCCGGCAGAATCTTTCATCGGCTGAGGGACACTTCACTGGTGAAGAAAAAACATTACACAGGCTGTTAACGACAACAATTTATGCTGGGTTATGTTTTCTAGATTAGTCCGTAAAATTCATTTTGAAATATTTTTGTTTTGAAGAGCATTCCATGTCCTCCCCTACGAAGATATATAAACTGTGGATCCAGGAAACTGATTGAGAACTGAACACTTTTAGATGATTCCAGTAGTATAGTAAGAGGAATTTGACAATTGACCTAAAAACATCGTGGCGTGACGTGGCGATGACGTCACAGAGGTCAAGGTCACTACAGTTCCGGCAAAAGGGCACATCCGGTCACGTGGCCGGAAGTGACTCCGGGTAATGTATTCATCCGCGGTGAGGTGGTCATGTCTGGCGGTGATGCAGTAACTTCCGGGGAAATCCTAGCCCTTGCTCAACGCCTTAATGCCCTATAGTAACGAGCTCTAACGCCCTAACGCATGTGCGCTACACCCGCACCCTGGTGTACCCTATACCCTACGGGCTGTACCACACATGCGTTAAGGCGTTAGGGTTCATTGCTATAGGGCGTTAAGGCGTTAAGCTAGGACGTTACGATAAGGCGTTATGGCGTTGAGACAGGCGTTAAGCCTTAACGACAGGCGTTAAGGCGTAAAGATTTCGATGAATTAGTGTCAATTCCATGGAATATCTAGAACAATCAGAACTTCTGAGCTATTTCACCGGGGCGTTGAAGCGTTAAACTGGGCATTGGCAGACGTTAATGTCCATAAAAGCAAGCGTATCCCAAAAACGTTCAACTGTCAACATGGGTTATAATGCTCTGAGTGCAAACGCACGTTCACCAGACATTACGATATCATGCGACACCAGAAGAATATACATGGGATTGAAGACCGTGGAGTCCATTGAGGCGGATGCTGAGAATATGCCAGCTAGAGTCCACCGACTGATACTGAAACAAAGACTGCTGAGAGTCTGTCTACTGATACAGAGAGCTTGACCTCAGATAATCAGTCTACATCTCAGCGAAGTGACTAAGAACCTACCTTCTGGGATCGTATTGTGCATGAAGCTATTAATACCAATGCTGCGGCAATCGAAGACGCCGGACAGGATACCTTACAACAGGCGTACATCAGAATGCACCCCTGCATAAAAAAAAAACAGCCATGGCGATCCACGAACGGTATAGTCTGCTACCGTTTGGAATGAAAGTCGACCCCACGCACAGGTCCATCATGAGGACCAAACGTCACTTGGAAGAGGATATGGGACTATCACCCATCGAGGCCCGGTAAAAGGCGATGAAAATGCGCAAACAGCTGTTTCAGGACATGTAGCCGTTACAGTATCCTGGCCTTCCCGACGACAATTAGAACAAACGGATCAGAGCGAACATGGCCGAAGATTGAATTTTCTGAAATGGCGACTTCTGATTGGACAAGAGCAGCCGCGAATACATCTAACGGGCCTCTGATTGGACAAGAGCATACTTGAATCGTAAACATATCTAACGCGGCTCCCCCAGCTTGGGTATGATGTAACATTGGGGAGAATAAACTATATGAAAACTTGTGAACGAGTTGATCTTTCTTTTTGTCATATGTCTGGTTCATGGCGTCAATTACAACACATATAAGGGAAGTGGGAAGAGGTGCCGACATACTGACTGCGTCACATGACTTCACAGAAGGCGTTTTGCTAGGGCGTTACTGCGTTAAGATAAAGCATTAGGGCGTTAACATAGGCGTTAAGGCGTTAACAGAGGCGGTAATGTGTTGCGTGGAATTCTCCTTCTCTCGCTGCAAGATACGCTCATAAACAGCTTGTGTCACTGTCGTCCCTACTCTCCTTGTTCGCCCGCTGATTCACACCGCATATTTCGCGCCTCTTGGCCGTTAGGGAGCGTTCTGCACAGGCCAACCGCCAATGACCAATGAATATCACTCTTACGGAAGAGTCTTGGTCCGCTTTGTTTATCACGGCAACCAACATCCGGGCATTCGCCACCTTTTCTCTCAGTGGATGAGAGATCTTTCGGCCAGTCATCATTAAATGTTTCCATCAAATGACGCTAAGAGGCCCAGATTAGTCTCTCGGCAACGGTACTAAACTACCCAGTGTATATGACATCTAATGAGTGATAACTGTGTGGAAAAGCGCGAGAAACTAGTGAACTATTTCTTCACAATCAACTGTGAAACGAAGCAATATGATTTGTCTCCCTTTTCAAAACTAATAATAAACGGACGGCGAAATAGCTCTAATTATTTTAATTTCTGGGTTACGAGTGAATATATTTTTGGATAACTTCCTCCATTGTTGTTATATTTAGTAAGGTTCGTCAACAGATTGCAAAAATTTGTTCAGTAATACTTTCAAATAATTAACACAGTCCCTGTTAATTTTGTTAATATTCCACTGATAATACCACGCTTTATTGTCATGAGTATTTAAGGAGATGAAGTTGGCTACATTGGTAACGTACAAACACCGTTCAAGTATTTCAGATTTTGAATTGAATGCTGACTGTTAATAAAGACGGAAAAGATTCTTTTGAGAGATGAGGTAAGAGGAGGTATCGCTGTCAAAATAGCGACATGGCTTCCATTTACGCGAGAGTCATGATCTCATTATCATGAAGGCATGACTCTGTTTAGAATGTGAGTGTGGCTAAATTTCGATCACGTGAAGTAGTTAGCCAATCGTGGTTAGAATGAGGATTTGGTTACCTTCGTTACCTCCACTGTGATTGGATAACCAGATAAAGCGGCCCCTGACGGCCAAGAGGCGCAAAATATGCGGTGTGAATCAGTGGGGGGGAACAAGCAACCTGTAACCATCTGGGTCATCTATACGCGGTAAGACTGACCCTGGGATCGTGTGTATCCATTCTCAGCCTACTTTCGGCAACTGCAAGAGGGAATTTCCTGAAATCAATACCACGTGACTTCGTCAGCCAATCAGCTAAAGTCTACCGACGTAATCCCAACGTAACCCGCCATTTTTGAGTCATGTGCTGCCCTACTCGTTCAAAACTACAGATCTACAACGCCTCTTGGGTGATACGAAAGTTATATTCATACCTATATCTTTTGTAAGCCTAGGCATTATCTGTTTCCGAAGTGGTATGGAAACCTGTAATTTATCAGATTTCTCCAGTCTGTTCTCCGCCGGATGAAGGACGAACAGAATCCGATAAAGTACCGGATATCGCTCCGCGATAATGGAGACACACGATTCGCAACAACCTGTAACCATTTCGGTCATCTACATGTATACGCGGTAAGACTGACCCTGGGATCGTGTGTATCCATTCTCAGCCGACTTTCAGCAACTGCAAGAGGGAATTTCCTTAAATCAAAAACACGTGACTTCGTCAGCCAATCAGCTAAAGTCTACCGACGTAACCTCAACGTAACCCGCCATTTTCGAGTCATGTGATGTCCTACTTGTTGAAAATTACAGATCTACCACACCTCTTGGATGATACGAAAGTTATTCATACCTATACATTTTGTAAGCCCAGGCAATATCTGTTTCCGAATTGGTATGAAAAACCTGTAATTTATCGGATTTCTCGAGTCTGTTCTCCGCCGGATGAAGACCGAGCAGAATCCGGTAAAGTACCGGATATCGCTCCGCGATAAGATAGATGATAGATAGATAGATAATCTTATTTATTGTCGGATAAAAATTTACACAATAAACATTAGCCAAAGGCTAGTCAGTCCGACATTTAAAACAGAACAGTCTGATAACATACATAAAAATTTGCAAAACTAATAATATATATAAAAATGTTCAGTAGCAGTTAAAACAAATGGACAGATCAATCATATCTAGTTTTAATTTCTATTGCACATATGGGCAAAGAGAGCATCGACAATTCGATCCACCCCAGCTGCCCAGCAGAAGCCGCTTAAACTGACGGAAACTAGTGCATTGTCTAATGTCCAGAGGGAGGGAATTCCAGACCTTCGGAGCAAGATATGTGAAGCTGTCTTGACCATATTTCTTTGTACGAAAGAACGGAATGTCCATAGTGGACGAACCAGTTCTGAGGTGCGACACATTTTGCTTAACCTTAATAAGATCACTAAGATACTCGGGCGATATATCATTAATAATTTTAAACACTTGAGAGGCAATGCACTTGATTCTGTTTAGCTCAAGAGTATTAACATTCGCCCTACTAAGCAGTTCTTCATAAGAACTAGATAAATCACTAAATACAACACGGAGGGCTCTATATTGTATTCGCTCCATCTTATCACACGCCCTCTTACTACAAAAATGCCAGACGATGGGGCAAAAATTAAAATGACAAAGGATAAAACTCCTGAGTATGTTAAGCTTGCATCCAACGTCAAGCATATAGCTAAGACGGAAAAGAACATTGATTTGTTGCGAAGCTTTTTGACAGATTTCATCAATATGCGAATCAAAAGTTAGTTTACTATCAATGTTAACCCCAAGCAGTTTAACATTATTTTCTGAACTTATCACATGGCCATCAATATTTAAATTCATATCCCTATCAGTGCCGAATAAAATTGCCTGAAATTTATCGGGGTTGGCCAGCATCATGTTATCAGTAAACCATTTGATTGCAATGCCGGTTTCTTCCTCTAAAATGTGAATAACTTCATCGGCAGTTTCTCCAGATGCGCTGAGCGTATTGTCATCAGCGTAATTTGCTAAAACGGAATTTGAAATAAAGAAATATATATCATTGAGGAAGACATTAAACAGAATAGGTCCAAGTAAGGATCCTTGAGGAACACCTTTCGCTATGTCTTTCCACTGGCTGAAGTAGTCTCCTATCCTGACTCGCTGCTGGCGTCCAGACAAATAGCTACTTAAAAGTTTGCAAGAGTTTTCTGAGAAACCGTACGCCTTCAATTTCTCCACAAGTAGAGCATGAGGCATACAGTCAAACGCCTTACTCAAGTCCATCAAAACTGCACCAACAACCTTATGATTTCTAAGACATTCTCTCCAGGATTCAACCAGGTATAGCAATACATCTTGACAGCTATAGCCCGGCAGACATAAATACCGACAGTACATCGTTTAAGTAAGAATTCATCTGATCGGCATAAATGCCTTCAAATATTTTGGAAAAGCAATTTAGGACACTTATAGGTCTATAATTTGATTTTGACAAGTTATCACCTTTCTTGAAGACCGGTGTAACATTTGCAGTTTTAAGATCAGAAGGAAACACACCTTCTGTTATGGATTTATTCACCAGACCACACAAGGGATGAGCAATATCGCTTCCTGTAAGTTTTAGGATTTTGGCCGGTATACGGTCAGGTCCAGCAGATTTTTTCGGATTCAGTTTTTGTATTTTATTTTCAATTATACCGGGTGTGATCAAATGGAAGTCAAAATCATTATTCCCTTTAGTATTTTCTATAATTTGGTGAACACTTGGGTGATCAGATGAATCAGAGGGGAGACAATTTCCAATGGTTGCGGCGATATTTATATAGTGATCATTCAACACCTCTGAGACTTTTGCTTGATCGCCTAAGAGTTTTCCGTCTTCAAACAAATTTATATCTGATTGATTATTCGCCAGTTTTTTTGATAGAAATGGACGGATAGTTTTCCAGAATTCTTTACCATTTGTTGCACTGTTATTACATCGTTCATTAAAGTAGTTTCTAATTGATTCACGTCTTAACTTTACACACAAATTCCTCTGTTTACGATACATCTCCCAGTTCTTGCTGTTTTTAAAACGTAAATATCGGTGGTACAGTCTTTTTCTTTTCATTATTGAACGTTTTAAATCAGAGTTCATAAAGGGAGCCTGATTGGCACGCACTGTCTTCTGTTTCAATGGTATGTGTTCGTCAACAACTTCATTATAAAGAGTACTGAACACTGACCAGGCTTCTTCCGCGGAAAATATAGAACAAATGGACGTTGGAATAGCTCGTATATCAGCTTGAAACTGATCTGCATCCAGTCGCTTGTACGAACGATATGTAATAACTTTGGGTTTTCTAAGACCAATAGGACAGTTAATTGTAGAAACGACAAGGTGATGGCAGTCACTAAGTCCATACGGGATAACAGCAGTATGCTGGAAATTACCAGGCTGAGTGGTGAGAATTACATCAATAAGACTTTCAGTTACCCTGTTTTCTCTCACTTGAATACAGGTCTTAGATTTAACAATATTGGTTAGTCCATAAATATCGCAGATATCGATGAGCGGTTGGGGACTTTTGGTAGTAGACCATGAAAGATCATAGTTTAAATCTCCAACAACAGCTATTCGGTCATAGTGGGCGGTTAATTGATCCAGGAGACGAGTTAATTTCCCGTTAAACTGATCAGTTCGTGTGTCTGGAGAATTATACATGACGAGGAAACACCATTTTTGATTTGCTAAATTGATCTCAATAATCATGGAATTTTTGTCTCCGATCTCCAGATCAGTTCTCCTCCGTGATGGAATATCAGATCTAATATATGCCATGACACCTCCGCTGTGTGTGGTACAGTCCTGACGGAAAAGGTTGTACGCTTCCTTTTTGAATTGAGCAGAGGGAAACGACGTGTCTATTTTAGTTTCATTAATGAACATTATGTCCACCAGATTTCTCCGTATAATTTCAGAAAGTTCACAGTGTTTACTCTTCACACTGTTTATATATTATGTGGCACATCGTGACCTTTTTACGCTTACGGATGTTCGTTAGCTCCGACAGTGTGTCGACGAAAGCCGTGTTTACGCCATCAGCATAATCAGTAATAGTCGACGACGCGAAAGAATCGCTTAAAGTGGTGTCCGGGTCAATACAGCTTACATCAGCAAACGGCAATGATCTTAGTTCCGTGATACACGAAGGACAAGTCCAATCAAAGGTGTCCATTTCCTGTAATCGTTTATACTGGGTCGCACTCACCCGAACACACTTGATGTGACCCCAATATTCACACAGATCACATAGTATCGCCCTATGATTTACCGCAACACCACGGCTACAGACCATACACTTATCTGTAGTGGGCCCTGGATGTACATGAATGTCACCAGACATAGCCAAAAACAGCACCAGAATGAAATTGGATGTCTTCATTTCAGAAGATCTCAGCTTGGAGTTGGCTAGCCCTGCTCTCCTATGATGACGGTTTGCAGTGATTGCTGGTATGAGGAAGGTGCTTCGGAGGTAGGTTATAGATAGTTTCCTTATTTCTTCGCCCTCAGTTGACGGATTATTGAAACAGAGAATTCCACGGGGGTCACCCTTCATTTGTGAACCTATTGAAGCATCTTTAGCTGACCCTCGTAGCATAAAATGGAGACACACGATTCGCAAGCCATCTTATGGATGGCGAAGAGTACGCAAATGGATTCGCAAGCCATCTTATGGATGGCGAAGTGTACGCAAATGGGGAACAAGGAGATTAGAGACGTAAGTGACAAAAGCTGTTTATCAACGTAGCTGCAAGATTGCCATGCATATAACCTTGAAGTGCCTGGGGCATAGTCAGCACCTCTGCAACTCCCCGTTCTCTACTACTCCTTGCACGCGTATTACCACCATTCTGGCACTGTCCGATAAGAGCTTCAATAGGACACCACTCATGTTTGGATACAGTCTGGTTTACAAACGAATTTATATGACCACTCACTCGCATTCCTCCTCCTCCTCCACCACTTCTCTCCCCCTCCTCTCCCACCACCACATGCAGATGGGTGGAATTTTAACTGCACACCCATCCAGTGAGATGCTCCCCCACGAATGCTTTGAGGTGACACCCCACACAACCCATTCGGAGCAATAGTGGATAATCTCGACCCCAAAACGTCCATTCCAATGCACTTTTAGCACTACGCATGCGCGCCCTAGCCCCTACTTCCACGACCTACCAGTCCAATCGGAGGATCCTCCACGAGTGCTCCACCATTTCACTTGACAAGACTCAGGTCAAATCGTGGTCTACACCGCAAGAGCTTCAATATGCGACCATACACGCCCTATTTGGATGCGATTTAGCCCCTCGATCTCTTAGATACGCCTTTGCGCTCCTTCAAAATGCCCACTTTCGCTACTACTCGACTGCGCATGTGCGGCATAGCCTTACTTCCACGCCACACGCCCCACAGGTGCTACACATTGGCACTTCCCACGGCTCATTCGGACCAGAGATAATCCACCTCTATCCCAAAACGTCTACCCCCGATCTATCTATTTACTACGCATGCGGCATCATAACTTTCAACAAAAGTCACCTCATGGCCACGAGACCCCAACCATCGTCCTGTACAGGGTGAGACAGAGAAAACAAGATGCCACACCCCATAGTAAAGTCCACAAGAAAAAAACCCAAAAACGAGAGATCCTGAAGAATCTTGGCGCCCATCATTGTCGCGATAATTGTAAGTTAATGACAAGAGGATCCTTTTGTCCATTGTTGCTAAGAACAAACGATTGATTTGTAATTTTATTTGCAGAATTTCGAATTTGAGCGAAAAAGATCGAAAAAGGGACACTGGAAAACACCAAGATATTATCTTTCTAAGTTTCAGGAGTTTCAAGATTTCTAGAGACTGTACTTGATGTCGGTTGTAACAGTACAAGTGAAATGAGCAAAGTTAGTCTGAAAGTGAATGTCCAGAGGATCCCTCGTCTTCGTTTTGTGGTGTTTTTTTTTTGCACGTATCATCATTGGGTACTGGAAGCGAAGACAAATCTCTTTGACACGAGCTAT